>QRFJ01000037.1:115622-174595 GCA_006176705.1 Cocos nucifera
AGTCCCGGTGCAAAGATAAGGTTCAATTAGCCATGCCAGAGATGAGGTTTGCTGGAAACGAGTCCCACTTCAACTCCAAACATCGACTAGAGACAAGGTCTCCCCCGGGCCCCGGTTTCAACTTCGACGTCAACATTGGCTGGCGACGAGACCTACACCCGAGCTTCAGCTGCAGCGAGCACGGGGCCTGGAAGAAGACTTCGGCAGTCGCTCTTCCTGCACTCCCTTCCTTCGAGCTTCGAACTTGGGAGTGGGGGGGCAAGTGTTGGGGATAAATCCCGCTCCCGCCGAAGTCTAGCCCGATGCTCGGCCCAATGCAACCAGTAGCCGCTGAAGAGCTTTAGCGCCAGGCGCCAGGCCGAGCCCCTACCACGGCCGAACTGCCTAGAGGCCGAACTCCCCTGCACCAAGGTCCGGGCCGAACTGCCTAGAGGCCGAACTCCCCTGCGCCAAGGTCCGGGCCGAACTACCTAGCTGCCGAACTCCCCAGCGCCAGGCTCCGGGCCGAACTCCCACCGCCAGCCGAACTTCCTGACGGCCGAGCTCCTTGGACTCCAAGCGGCAGGACTTCTTCGGGAGACGGACTCCTCCCAGACGCCCGTTCGGCCACCCGAGCTCCTCCCGGGTTTTCCTTTCGGACCGACTCCAGGCGAGCCCAGGCGGCCGAACCCCTTCGGACCGACTCCAGGCGGTCGAACTCCTCGGCAATCGTCCCTCGGCCGAACTCTACAGATGGCCGACCCTTCAGCCAGCCGAGCTCCTCCCGGGTTTCCCCTTCGGCCGAACTCTGTTACAAGTCCGAACTCCTCTGGACGAACTGTCGCCTGCAGCAAGACCGGACGGCGCCTTCCTCTCCGTACCGGACTCCATGCGGCCCACGACTCGCCAGTATGGCTCCCACGATCCACCGGACGACGCCTTCCTCTCCGTACCGGACTCCATGCGGCCCACGACGTGCCAGTATGGCTCCCACGATCCACCGGACGATGCCGTCCTCTCCGTACCGAACTCCATGCTGCCCGATGACTCTCTGCCAGACGGCATGGCCGTCACCATCAACTAAGCTCCGCTATAAAGGGACCCCTCCAGATACGCCAAGGCTAAGCTCTCTGATCTCTAAGCTCTTCTCCTCTTCTCTAAGCTCCGGAACTCATTCCGAGCACTCCATTACTGTTGGCCAGAGCTGACTTGAGCGTCGGAGGGTCCTGCCGGAGCCACCCCCCACCGGCTCCGGACGGGACTTTGTTTTGCAGGTCCCCGGCGGCGACCTCGGCGGCCTCGACTCCAGCGACCTCCGGCGACGACCAGTTTCTGCACCAACACATATACAAATTTGGCACCAAAATAAAAAAATGCTTTTTATGCAGTGTGACAGCTAGTGCCAGCAAATAAGATCTTAAAGTAAGCGGCTGTATGAGTTAGTGGTGATTGCTTTAAAAACATCTTCATAATTTTTGTACTTAGAAAAGGTCTTCAGCATCCTCTAAAAGTATAAGATGAACCTGAATCCAACCAAATGTACTTTCATAGTAACTTCGAGAAAATTTCTAGGGCTCATGGTGTCAAGCATGGCATTGAAGCAAATCCTAAGAAGATCAGAGCCATCCAAGAAATAACTACACCAAAAATAATAAAGGAGATTCAATGCCTGACGGAGAAAGTTGCAGCTTTGAATCGCTTCGTCTTAAGGTTGGCTGAGCATTGCATGCCCTTCTTTCAGACGCTCAAGCAGCCAAAGAACTTTTGCTAGACTCTTGAGTGTCAACAAACCTTTGAAGAATTGAAGAACTATCTGAGCTCACCTCCTCTCCTTGCCAAGCCCAAACCTATTGAAGAATTATTTTTGTACCTGGCTGTGTCTCCCGTTGCCATTGGAGCTATCCTGATCAAGGAAGAGGCAAAAATTCAGAAGCCAATCTACTATATAAGCCGAGTTCTGAGAGAAGCGAAAATGAGGTATACAAAATTAGAAAAACTAACTTATGCCTTGCTGATTGTAACCAGGAAGCTCCGACCTTATTTCTAGGGGCATATGATCATACTTCTCATTGATCAGCCCATCAAAGTAGTTCTTCACCGGTCTGATACCTCCAGAAAAATAGCAAAATGGACAATTGGGCTTACTAAGTTTGACATCAATTTTAAATCTTGGCCATCCATTAAAGCTCAAATATTGGCTAACTTCATAATAGAATGCACCATTCTAGATCTCGCCAAACCTGAATAGTAAGAAGTCTATACTCGTAGTTTGCAACTGAACTTTCTTGAAGAAAGAATAGATTTTTCTAAAAGCTTCTGGGCCCTATATGTTGATGGTTCATCCAATGCCTCTAGAGCGGGCGTGGGCTTGATTCTGATCAACCCAAAAGAAATTATTGCTGAATACATGCTATGCTTTGAATTTTTTGCAATAAATAATGGAGCAGAATATGAAGCTCTGATCACGAGAATGCAAATAGCTAAAAAGTTGAAAGCGAATCATGTGAAAGTCTATAGTGATTCTTAATTGGTAGTGGGATAGGTCAATGGTACTTATGAAGCCCGGAAGGAAAGTATGATAAAGTACTTAGAAAAGATAAAGAGCTTGATCTCGACCTTTAGTAGCTTCAACATTCAGCAGATTTCTAGAGCAAAAGATACTAGGGCTGATCTTCTCTCGAAATTAGCTACCTTGGCTCTGAGTGAATTGTCGAAAGAAGTCTTCTTTGAGGTTCTATAGTATCCAAGTTTGGAGAAATTCTAGATAGTAATGCTGGTCAACTATGAGCCCAGCTGGGTTGATCCTCTAATTCTATACCTCAAAGATGAAATTCTCCCCAGAGATTCTAAAGAAGTTTGAAGATTAAGAAATCAGGCCTCCCACTATGTACTACATGAGAATAAGTTGTACAAAAGATCGTACTTCTTGCCACTCCTCAAATATCTTCGATCTTTTGAAGCTAATTATGCATTGAAGAAGGTACATGAAGAAATATGCAAAAATTATCTTGGAGCTAGATCTCTATCCTACAAACTACTTCGGCAAGGATATTATTGAGCAACTATGCATCAGGATGCCATAGAGTATGTGAGAAAATATAATCGATGCTAGAGGAATGCCGACATCTAAAGACAACCAGCCTCACAATTCATATCTCTAAGCGCCCCATGGCCATTTACGTAATGGAAAATGGATATACTCAAGCCCTTCCCCATGGCATCTGGGTAGTGAATATTTTTTTTGGTGGTAGTGGACTACTTTACCAAATCGATCGAGGCCAAACCTCTAGCAAAGATTATTGAAGCTAAAGCACAGAACTTCATCAGAAAGTTGATAGTCTGCAGGTTTGATCTACCTCAGACTATTATTATTGATAATGGATGCTAGTTAGTAGGAATAAAGTTTGTTGAGTTCTATGAAGATCTAAATCTTCCATCACTTCACATCAGTAGCTCACCCATAGGCAAATGGCGAAGCCAAGGTAACTAATAGGATCCTGTTGCAAGAAATAAAAGTAAGACTTAAAAGGATGAAAGAAATATGGATGTGTTAAGAAAAGTGCCTTGAAGTTTTTTATAATAAAACCACAACGAGATCCACGAATGGAGTCCAACGAGCCCAAAAATAGCCCAAATAGAGTCTAGACAGAGAAGATACATGCGAAAGAAGTTTGGAGTGGGGAAGCCAGCCTCAGGCCCACCAGAGGGGGTCCATAAGCAATGTCGGATGGTAGCGATGTAGCCCAAACTATCCACACATGGTGGCGCTGGGCCGACCGAGCGCGCATGGGCCGCATAGAACCAAGCCGTGTAGGCACCCAGCCCACGTGGTGGAGCACGGTCCATGGTGGACCGCTGGCTCACGAGCGCTTGCATGGACCTCTCAGTCCATTTTCCAACTGATTCTCATGGTCCACAGTACTGTTTCATGGATTGATCATGATCCGATGGCTCTAGTTTGAGTTGATCATGATCAGATGGCTGAGATTTGATCTGACTTTGATAAGGCATGATGGAGCATAATTTTGTGTGATCCGATGGCCAAGAGAGCTTTTGATCATGATCTAATGATCTAAGATCAATTTAAGCTGATCTAGGATTGCTGGTGCATGATTCAATGGCTCAAGAGGAAGCCGATCATGATCGAACGATCCACGATTGATCTTGAGTATGTTTAGGACTGAATTTCCTATTAGAACACTATTTTTGAGTTTTTGGAGTCTATATAACTCCGATTGATGAACTGTTTATTGCATTGGAAAGCTGGCGATGTCTCAGAGGTATTGAAAGGCTTCTTGAGAAGTTTTAGAGAACTTTTATAAAGATTTGGAGCTTCTTATTGAGAAATTCTTGTATAAGAATTGAGTGGTAAGTTCCTCTTGTATTGTTTAGTTTTCTCTCTCATAATAAAGCTTTGCATGCCCCATGGAGGCAAGCCTTTGGGCTAATCCATGTACTTGATTGTATTCTTATTTTTTTTTCTTTCTACCATAATATTTTGGTATTAAATTCTTAACAAAGTGGTATTAGAGTAGCTGATACCTCAATAAATTAGTATGAGAGCCAGATTGTACTAGAGTATAGATTGCAGCAGAGGTGACAGAGATTGAAGAATATGGAGAAAATAAGCACAATCAAGATGGAGATCAATAGGTTCGATGGGAAGGGCAATTTCTCCTTATGGCCAGCAAGGGTAAAAGATCTCCTTATCCAATATGGATTAATCAATGCTCTCTTGTACGATGAGATGTCAGCCACCATGGAGGTGAAGGATTGAAAGCAGATCTAGATATAGATGGTGAGCACAATCTGCTTATACCTAGTGGATGATGTGGTGATCCATGTACTTGGCGAGACTTTCTCAACGGCACTATGGTCAAAGCTCGAGGAGTTGTACATGGCAAAATTGCTCACCAACATGCTATTTTTTTGAAGACAGTTCTATCAGCTATGGATGAATGAAGGTCAGAGCATGCAGGAGCATCTATCCAACTTTCAAAAGATCCTTACTGAGCTCCTCAGTGTTGGCAAAAATGTTAAGAAGAAGATCAGGATGTTGGTCTTACTAGCATCGCTTTCTCTTTCATATGAGTCCTTGATGTCTGCTCTTCTAGTGAAAAAGAGTACTATCAATATAGATGAGGTCACTGCAGCGACACTCTAGAATGAGGTTCTTAGGAGGAAGAACCCAGTTTTGAGCTCAGATGGCGGTAGCTCAACTTTGGTAGTTTCTGAAGGAGTAGGAGGCAGTAGATAGAGCAGCAGAGGATCACGAGGAGAACGATCTAGGTCTAAGATGAGGGACCAAAGTAAGATAAGATACTACTAGTGTGATGAGTTAGGGTATCAAGTCAAGGATTGCCCACAACTCAAGGATCGAATGAGGGCTACTATGGTGGTGGCCAGTAGCGATATAGAAGGCAATGATGATGTCCTTCTGATTACTAATGAGGTATCTACTTCTTTCTTCCAGTGGATTATGGATTTTGCTTGTTCTCATCATGTATGTTGTAGAGAGATGTTTGACTTTCTGAAGATCAATGAGGGCACTATGTTCCTGCCAGATAGATCAAGCTGTGAGATCAAGGATAGTGGGATGATCAGCATAAAGCTCTATGATGGAATAGTGAAGAAGTTAGGTGAGATCCGATACATACCCAACTTTAAAAAGAATCTAATCTCACTGAGCAGACTGGATTCAACCGACTTTAGATGAAAAGCTGATGGAAGAATCCTGAAGGTCATGCGCAACAATATGATGGTGCTAAGAGAAAGAAAGTATAGAAGACATTACCTCATGTCAGGGAGCCTAGTGCAAGATGGAGCTCTAGGTGGAGATGGATCGGGCATGGGATGAGAGACTCAGGAGGATGATTGTGACATCGCAGAGTGAAGTTTCTATTATCGCAGGATGCTATCCTAAGTAGATCTCAGTTCAGGAAGATCACAGTAGTCGATGGAGGTGGGATCGAGTGGCTTGGCTCGACTCCCACATTTGTCCATCCATGATCAGCAGGCGTGCCTCAGGGCATGGAGGCAAGATGGATTACAGGCTCTCAAAGATAGATGAAGATTGAATATTAAGTTAAGATGAAGCTTTTTGAGAAAAGTATCTTGAATTTTTCGATAATAATCCCACAACAAGGTCCAAGATGATAAATGGAGTCTAATGAGCCCAAGAATAATCCAAATAAAGTCCAGATGAAGAAGATACGTATGAAAGAAGTTTGGAGCAGGGAAGCCAGCCTTGGGCCTACCGGAGGGGGCCCACAGGCGGTGTTGGACGGTGGTGGTACAACCCAAACCAATCATGCATGGTGGCATTAGGCCAGTCGAGCGTGCAAGCGTGCGTGGGGGGCATGCGAGCATGCATGGTTGGTGCATGTGGGCCATGCGGGCACCCAGCCCACGTAGTGGAGCACGGTTTATGGTGGACCGCTAGCTCACGGGCACCCGGATGGACCTCTCAGCCCATTTTCTAGCTGATTTTTGCAGTCCATGGTACTATTCTATGGATCGATCATAATCTGATGGCTCTGGTTTGAGCCGATCATGATCGGATGGCTGAGATTTGATCTGGCTTTGATAAGACATGATGGAGCGCTATTTTGCATGATCCAATGGCTAAGAGAGTTCTCGATCATGATCTGATGGTCCAAGATCGATCTGAGTTGATTTAGGACTACTAGTGCATAATTCGATGGCCCAGGAGGGAGCTGATCTTGATCGGATGGTCCAGGATCGATCTCGAATGCGTTTAGGACTGAATTTCCTATTGGAATATTATTTTTGAGTTTTTGAAGTCTATATAACTCTGATTTATGAACCGTTTGTTGTGTTGGAAAGCTGGTGACATCCCAAAGATGCTGAGAGACTTTTTTAAAGATTTTAGAGTGCTTTTATGAGGGTTTAGGGCTTCTTATTAAGAGATTCTTGTACAATGGTTGAGTGGTAAGTTTCTCTTGTATTATTTGATTTTCTCTCTTAGAGTGAAGCTTTGCATGCCCCATGGAGACGAGTCTTTGGGCTGATCCACATACTTGATTGTATTTTTATTTTATTTTCTTCTTTCTTCCTACCATAATATCTCGGTACTAGATCCTTAATAAAGTGGTATTAGAGTAGCTGATATCCAAACAGGATGGACGAACTATATCATGTGCTCTAGACCTACAGAACCATCCAAAGATTGCCAACTGGAGAGACTCTATTTGCTTTGGCTTTTGGGATAGAGGGGGTTATCCTAGTTGAGCTGAAACTACCTTCAGCATGGGTTGGAGCCTTTGATGAATAAAGTAATTCACAGGATCTCAAAAAAAATCTTAATTTATTAGAAGAAAAGTGAGAAAAGGTCTAAATTCAGATGGCAGCTTATAAACAGAAGGTGGCTTGCTACTACAATTTCAGAGTCAGAAGTAAAATTTTCAAAGTAGGATATTTGGTACTACGGCAGGTGGATATCTCACAGCCACAATACCAAGAAAAGCTCGTCCTAAATTGGGAAGGCCCATATGAGGTCGTAGAAATCGTTCAGCTAGAAACTTATTATCTGAGAGAGCTCGAATGAGCTACACTCTCGTGATCTTGAAACTCAAAAAACTTATGAATGTACCATTAATAACCCTATTTTCAAAAAAAAATTCATACTTTAACATCATTGTCTTTATTGCAAAACTATGCAATGATAGAAAATTATTCAACCGAACTTCATTCTTAAATAAAGTAGAAGGCCTCCAGTTCTTAAATAGGAGGTTAACTTCATCTTAATGAGGGTGAAGGCTCTGATTCTTAAATAGGAGATTAACCTCATCTTAACGAGGATGAAGGCCTCCGATACTTAAATAGGAGGTAACGGAGAGAGGCCCTTGCAACAAACCCTTTGTGCCTTGGCAACCTTATTAGGAATAGGAGATGGACCTTATCCTGATAAGAGTAATAGCCAACCACATCAAGAATAGAAGGAGAACCTCATCTTGATGTGGATGAAGACACGTATGAAGGATTGAAGGCCTCCAATTTTTAAATAGGAGATAATGGAGAGAGACTCTCATAATGGTCTTTTTGTTCCTCGACAATCTTATAAGGAATAGGAAGAGGATCTCATCCTTATAAAATTAATATCCAACCATGTCAGGAACGAGAGGACCTCATCCTGACGTGGATGAGGACCCTCATAAGGGATCGAAGGCCTCCGATTTTTAAATGGAAGATTAACCACAAGTCTGAAAATTTTCAAAGATAAATTTGCTCCTACTCAAGTCCAAAGATCCTTGTTCATGAACAAGGGGAACAGATGTACAAGGTATTGGATGGAGGCTATTGTTTCAAGATAGCATTAATATTAGGCATAACAAGAAAGCGAAGAAAGTAGCTGATAAGCATCGTAAATTCACCAATAAAAGTATTAATTTATTAATTAATTTATATTAATTTTTAAAAATTATCAATCAATTTATATATAATTTTTGAAAAATTCATATTTTTATTAATTAAAAAAATTAATTAAAAAATAATAAAAAAAATAATAAAAATTAAAAAAAATAAAATTTTATTATTAATAGAAAGATCTCATTTTTTTGATCACAACGAAATAAATTTCAAGTAAAATGGAGCTAAAATGAAAAAGATATGAATTTTTTTAAAAAATATAAAATAAATAAAAATTAAATAAAAAAAAAGAAAATGGCTCAGCCGACTCCGCAAGCCGAGCCACCAAGCCAAGCCGATCCACCAAGCGAAGCCGAGCCATCAAAGCCGACTCAGTCATTGAAGCCATCAGCCGGTCTACGATCCAGGCGTGGACCGCCAGCTCAGCAAAATCCGGCGAATCAGAGCCTGCCACGTGGTGGACCTAGACCCTTAAAGGGTCTACAAAATTTTATCGCGGCTCACAGGGCAATCTGGTCATTTCACTCGGTGACAGAAGCGTTGATTGGTTGCGGTGTGCGGTGCGGCCGGTCTACGCGGTCCATGGGAACAGTAATTGCGCGATCGGACGGTTGCGGTTGATTGCGGTTAAGATCGGACGGTCAGCATTTTTTTCGGTTGCCAACTTTCACTCGGATCACCATCAAATGGCAGCGCCTGATTCCAGCTTCGATCCGACGGTCCAGAACGCTCCCGGCGGTGATCAGGACTCCCGAAGCGCGATTTGCGGCCAGATTTCCTCGATCAAGCGCGATCGGACGGCCAGTATTCAATTCGAGCTGATCTGGGCTGATAGGCATCCGATTTTGACGATTTTTGAACCGTTCGATTCCTATCGGATAGCCTGATTTTACCAGATTTACCAGAGACGTAACAGGATTGTTTTTATTCAAATTTTATTCAAATTTTTACGATTACAAAGGGAATTAGTCCCATATTGCTTTTAGAAATAAATATCTACCTCTTCTAGCTCTATAAAAAGGATCCTAAGCCTCTAAGAAAGGAGGAGGGTTGGAAGAGAAGCTAAGGTATAGGGTGGAAGTCAAGCTCGGGATTAAAGGTTGCTTCAAAGCTGCGGTGCTGCTGAGAAGAAGAGCCGGTCTTCTACGCCATCTTCATGCCTACGCCGATCTGCGATCTTCATCTAGTTTTTTTTTTTTTCCTTTAATTTCTTGTATTAAAATTCTGAATTTTCTTTAATTTCTTGTATTTAAATTCTGCATCTTAGTTTTAAATTTAATAAAGAAAGTTTCATTATTCTTTTCAATTCTAGCTCTTTAAATTATTTGTTCTTTATTGCTCTTTAATTTTACTATAAGTAGTTGCTAAGATCTAAATAGTAGATCTTAGTATCAAATTTATTTTTGCATAATTTAAATTCTATTTTTATTTATAGATCTATTTTTCGACTTTAATCTTTGCTTTCTTTTCTTAAAAAAAAAAAAATCAAAGATTTTAGAAATAAATCATTGCCTCTCTGTGGATTCGACCCGACTCACCACTTTCTTCATAATTTTTAATTAGTTTAAAAAGTAAAGAGTCGGATTTAAATTGATAAACACGGTGTCTTAACGACAGCATCGTGTCCCTATCAAGTTTTTGGCGCCGTTGCCGGGGAGGCATAAAAATTAAAATTTCTTTATTTCTTTGATTTTTTTTTTACTGCCTACTCATTATTTTTTTATTTATTTTGCAGAAAAGAAAAAAAAAAGGAACAAGGAAGATTAGGGCACGAACAAAACTCTCAATCCTATTCGGTGAGATCATTCCTAAACCCTAAATCTCTTTCTTTATTTTTAATATTTGCTTTATTTTAAATTAATTAAAAATATTACCTACATAAACCTAATTAAAAATCTCATCACAAGATTAGAAACCCTAATTATTTAGAGCATCCATCATATTAGTTTTTATTCTTATTTTTGGTGATTGCTGGAGTCAAGGTAAGCCTTTTTATAATTTAATTAATTAGTTTAAATTGCATAGAACTCTTTGATTGGAATTTTTTTTTTTGCATATTTCATATTAAACCAAATTAAGGGCACAACCCATTAAACAAGATAAGGTGGGGATTTGATCACCCTTCCTTAGCCCACAAACAACCAACCAGCATCCTGCATTAACCCAAACCTTAAATCTTAAAATCAATTAGACATTAACCTTTAAGGATATTCGAGCTCAATAGGACAAGAAATCCTAAGAGTTGAACCAAGTTAGGATTAATCAATTTGACTGGTGTCTAGGAAAGTGGTTCAGGGACGATTGGGCCCGAAAGAAGGTGGTTACTTAATTGGTTCTGTTCGCTTACCTGGCCAAGCACAATTGGTGTCTAAGGCAAGCAACAGAGGGACTCCCACCGACTTTACACTTACCTGGCCAGTTGATTGGTTAATCCTCTATTTGGAGGGCTTGAAGGTGATCTTGGCAGTTAGGAGCTGTCTAGATCTAGGATAACTCTTAGTCAGGATTGATTGCCTAACTTGTTTGCCAAATAATATCTAACATAAAAATTAACTCCTCCCTATCTTCTCCAGATTTAAGATTCTTTAGGATTTTTCCTCTTCTTTCTTTCTCTCTTCTTTTCTTAAAAAAATAAATAAATTAAAAAATAATAATAATAATTTTAAAAAAAAAAAATTGAACCATATATCAAATTCCACTAGTACATGCACGGTAGAAGATCACTTTTACCTGACCTAGTTAAACCAGATCCTGAAATTGAAAGACTAATTCATTTAAGACCAGGTAATCAAATGGCTGGAAATCGTGAAGAACCACCTAGGCAGATGAAGGAATACTTTATTCCTTCCACCTACAACCCATCGACTTGCATCCACATACCTGATATCCCTGCTAGTCACTATGAGATTAAGTCAACCACAATCCAGATGCTCCCATCTTTTTATGGGAATGCCAATGAAGACCCTTACAAACATCTGGATGAGTTCTTAGAAATCTGCTCTACGGTAAAAATTCAAAATTTTTCTGATGATGCCCTTAGACTGACCTTGTTCCCTTTCTCATTAAAAGATAAAGCCAAGTACTGGCTTGGCACATTAGGAAGAACAATTCAAACATGGGCAGAGATGCAACATGAATTTCTTAAGAAATTTTATCCCATAGGACGAACCAATACCATGAGGCGAGCCATCACGGGATTTGCTCAGCTTCCAGGGGAACAAATTCATGAATCATGGGAAAGACTTAAGGAACTCCTTAGAAAATGCCCACACCATGGTCTATCTAAGTGGCAAATTGTACAAGCTTTCTATGAAGGTTTAGGAGATCAATATAAGCAGATGGTTGATGCATCCTGTGGAGGTGCATTCATGAGCAAAAGTGAGGATGAAGCTTATACCTTGTTTGAAACTTTAAGTGAAAACTCTATTAACCATGCTTCATTATCTTCTTATGAAAGATCAATTTCTCAACAAAAACGGGCAGGAATTTATGAGATCAAAACTTCGGAACTCAATTCTAAGGCAGATTTGAACATAATAGCACAAAAATTAGATAAAGTCGACCTTATTGCACAGAAATTAGATCAATTCCTAAACTTAGGTCAACAATCCCCTGCACAATACACACCAGCTTCTAATTATCAAGTGATTTGCTCTATTTGTGCTAGCCCAACACATCATGTAAGTGAATGTCCCACGGTTGCACAATTACCACCTCTTATCCAAGAACAAGTCCAAGCTGCTCAAGGTTACTCAAAACCACTTAATGACCCATATTCAAATTTATATAATCCTGGTTGGAGAAACCATCCTAATTTCTCTTGGAAACCACAACAAACTCAGGCTCAGACCCAAATCCCATCAGTTCAGAATTATCAAAATAGGCCCCAATACCAGAACTATGCCTATAATAAGGGTCAGCCTAGTCAGTCTTCTCAACCACTACATTATAATCAACCCTCATACCCACCTCCTCAACAGACCAATCTAGCCGACGATAAATTCAATCAACTTCAACAATTAATTTTAAGCCAACAACAATCAATCGCCAGACTAGAAGCTCAAATAGGACAAATAGCTGAGTCTAGCATGAGGAGAGAACCGGGTCAATTACCAAGCCAACCAATTGCAAATCCTAAAAATAATCCATCCAATGTCTATCAACCACCTGGATTTACTCATCCATCTAACATTCCACCTAAGAACCCCCAATTAGAAAATGCCAAAGCAATATCTGAACTTAGAAGTGGTAGGATTCTTAAGGACCCATATCAAGACCAGGTGATAGAGGCCAATACTGATGTTAGCCAAGATGAGAAATTTGAAGAAGAGGATAATCATATAGAAGAACTTGAGCTTAAGACTGGTACTGACACTGATAAGATGGATAAAGAAAAGAAGAGAACAGATGAATTAGCTGAGACATATAAACCCAAAGCCCCGTTCCCTTCGGCCTTAGAAGCAGGCTCTTCTCGCAAAAAGCAAGAAACACGCAACAAGGAGCTAATGGAACTATTTAAACAAGTTCATATTAATTTACCCCTCATCGATGCAATTCAGCATGTTCCAGCCTATGCTAAATTTCTTAAAGAACTCTGTACCCAAAAGCGTGAGCCACGAACCACCAAAAGAGTTATGCTATCCGAGGATGTAAGTGCGGTCCTGTTAAATCCAATACCTCAAAAGATGAAAGATCCTGGTGCACCCTTAATTTCATGTGTTATTGGAGGTATAACCTTTGACCGAGCATTACTAGACTTAGGAGCTAGTGTAAACCTCCTTCCAACCTCGGTTTATGAAAAATTTGGGATTGGAGAATTAAAACCCACGTCAGTCATTTTGCAATTAGCTGATAGATCTATAAAAACACCGCGTGGTTTAATTGAGGATGTTCTAGTTAGAGTAGATAAATGTTATTTTCCTGTAGATTTTCTCATACTTGACATGGAACCATCCCAAGAGCTGAACCAAAATCCCATAATTTTAGGACGTCCATTCTTAGCAACCGCGAATGCCAATATCAACTGTAAAATGGGAGCTATGGATATTTCTTTTGGGAATCAAAAAGTAAGAATTAATGTTTTTAATACCCCAAAGTACACCCAAGAGGAGGAAGACTGCTTTGTAATCAATCAGATAGATGAAATAGTTGAATCTAATTCTTTCTTAGATTTACTACAAGATGATGAACCCACTGGAGATACTCAAACCCAGAAAGTAAATACCCTGCTTAATTTACCTCAACCATCACATTCATTACCTTGGTCAGTGAAAATTGAGCCCTTACCTGAGCGAAAAATTGAACCAATACGTCCTTCAATTCAGGCCCCACCACAACTTGAACTAAAACCTTTACCTGAATCACTTAAGTATGTATTTTTAGGATCAAAGAAAACCCTACCAGTAATAATTGCTTCCAACTTAACTACTGAACAGGAAAACCAATTGGTAAATATTCTAAAAACATATAAAGAGGCCATAGGGTGGACCGTTGCCGATTTAAAAGGAATTAGTCCGTCAATATGCATGCACCATATTTATACAGAAGATAATGCCAAACCAACTCGAGAGATGCAAAGAAGGCTTAATCCTAACATGCAAGAAGTAGTCAAGAAAGAAGTAATTAAATGGTTAGATGCTGGAATTATTTATCCTATCTCTGACAGCCACTGGGTGAGTCCTACACAAGTTGTTCCAAAAAAATCTGGACTTACGGTTGTCCGCACTGAACATGGAAACTTAGTACCAACACGACTTTCCACTGGGTGGCGTGTCTGCATAGATTATAGAAAACTCAATACAACCACCCGAAAAGATCACTTTTCCTTACCCTTTATCGATCAAATCTTAGAAAGACTAGCAGGCCAACAATACTTTTGCTTTTTAGATGGATACTCGGGATACAATCAGGTAGCAATCTACCCAGGAGATCAAGAAAAGACCACCTTTACATGTCCTTATGGAACCTTTGCTTTTCGTAGAATGCCATTCGGATTATGTAATGCACCTGCAACTTTTCAACGGTGCATGATGTCAATATTTTCAGACATGATAGGAGATTTCTTAGAAATATTCATGGATGACTTTTCGGTCTTTGGAGAATCTTTTGAGAGTTGTCTCAACAATTTGAAGAAAATATTAAAACGATGTATTGAGGCTAATCTAGTGTTAAGCTGGGAAAAGAGCCACTTCATGGTTCAAAAAGGGATCGTTTTAGGACATATAGTATCCAAGAAAGGGATTGAGGTAGATAAAGCTAAAGTTGAACTAATTTCTAAACTTCCTCCTCCCACTTCTGTCAAACAAATTCGATCTTTTCTTGGTCATGTAGGATTCTATCGTCGCTTCATCAAAGAGTTCTCTAAAATTTCTCGTCCTTTGTGTAATCTCCTTGCTAAGGATGTTTCTTTTAACTTTGATGAAAATTGTCTTAAAGCTTATGAAATTTTAAAAGAAGCTGTGACCAAAGCTCCAATCATACAACCTCCTAATTGGTCACTACCTTTTGAAATTATGTGCGATGCCTCAGATTTTGCCATAGGAGCTGTCCTAGGCCAAAGGGTAAACAAATGTCCTGTAGTGATCTATTATGCTAGTAGAACTCTGAATGAAGCACAAATGAATTATACCACCACTGAAAAAGAGTTGCTAGCCATTGTGTTTGCCCTAGAAAAGTTTAGATCATATTTATTAGGATCAAAAATCATAATTTACTCGGATCATTCAGCCTTGAGATACCTGCTCTCAAAGAAAGATGCTAAACCACGATTAATTAGATGGATTTTACTGTTACAAGAATTTGACATTGAAATTCGAGATAAGAAGGGATCTAAAAATGTTGTAGCAGACCATCTGTCTAGGATCCTAGTGAAAGATAATGAACCTGTATCAATCAGAGAATCTTTTCCAGATGAACAATTGTTAACAGTTTCACATACAAAGACTCCTTGGTTTGCAAATATTGTCAATTACTTAGTCATAGGACAAATTCCTGATGGCTGGTCTAAGAATGAAAAGGATCGATTCTTTGCTCAAATCAAATATTATTTTTGGGAAGATCCTGAGCTTTTTAGAATTTGTGCTGATCAAATCATTCGTAGATGTGTTCCTGAATCTGAACAATGGAGTATCTTACAATTTTGTCATACTCTTGCTTGTGGAGGACACTTTTCTGGACGAAAAACTGCGGCCAAAGTGTTACAAAGTGGTTTTTATTGGCCAACATTATTTAAGGATGCCCATACTTTTAGTCAGGAGTGTTTTAAGTGTCAAGCCTTAGGGAATATTTCAAAGAAAGACATGATGCCTTTGAACCCCATTTTAGTGGTTGAAATTTTTGATGTATGGGGAATTGATTTTATGGGACCTTTTCCACCTTCCAATGGATTTGAATACATTTTGGTAGCTGTTGATTATGTTTCTAAATGGATTGAAGCAATAGCAACTCGAACCAATGATCATAAAGTAGTCCTAAAATTTATTCAGAAGAATATCTTTTCCAGGTTCGGATTTCCACGTGCTATCATTAGTGACGGGGGTACCCATTTTACAAATCATCAATTTAGAACTTTATTACGAAAATATGGGGTGACACATAAGATAGCTACACCATACCATCCGCAAACAAGTGGTCAGGTAGAAGTCTCTAATAGGAAAATCAAGAATATCTTACAAAAGACTATTAGGCCTGATCGAAAAGATTGGTCAGATCGATTGGATGATGCATTATGGGCCTATAGGACAGCTTATAAAACTCCCATTGGAATGTCTCCCTATAGATTAATCTATGGAAAAGCATGTCACCTTCCGGTAGAACTTGAACATAAAGCATATTGGGCAATAAAACAATTAAATTTCAATTTAAACAAAGCTGGTTCCAATCGGATGTTACAATTAAGTGAATTAGAAGAATTAAGGCAAGAAGCTTATGAAAATTCAAAAATTTATAAGGAAAAAATGAAAGCCTTCCATGATAAACATATTTCAAGAAAAACCTTTGAGCCAAATCAACAAGTCTGGTTATTTAACTCAAGGCTTCGATTATTTCCTGGAAAACTAAAATCCAGATGGGATGGACCTTATATAGTTAATCATGTATTCCCACATGGTGCAATTAAACTCTATGATCCCAGGACTAAAAATTTTTTTAAGGTAAATGGCCAAAGGCTTAAACCATATATTGAAGGGATATCATTACATCGAAATATTGATCAAGTGCAATTAATAGAACCACAATGAATTAAACTGCATCTTGTCTGGTTGAAGACAATAAACTTAGCGCTTATTGGGAGGCAACCCAATACTTCTTGAATCTAATTTATTTATTTATTTTTTAGGCTAAGTTGGAGAACCAAAAAGCGGGAGAAGGATCATAAGCTTCAAGACCCATGCTAAATAAATAAACATAATTTACACTCTTTTATTGAGGACAATGTCAATTCAGTTGGGTAAAAAGTAAAAAAAAATATAAAATAATAATAATAATAATAATAATAAAAAAAAATAAAATAATATATATATATATAAATAAATAAATCAATAAAAATAAAAATTAATAATAATAATAATAATAAAATAAATAAAGTATTAAAAAATTTTAAAAAAAATAAAATTAAATAAATAAATAATATATATAATAATAATAAAACTATTAAAAAAATAATAATAATAAAAATAAAAATTTTGAACAAACCATATTTTGGGAAAGAGAATCTTAAGCAAAATAAACTAGGATAAGTAATAAAGTTAGAAAGTATTAACTAATAATGGTAGCGAGTCAAGAAGCAGATTATTTGGTCAGACCATTAGCAACCTACTTAGGTCATTTAAAGGCTAACAGCACTTCTACTTGCACATGCACACTAATGAAGCACAGCAGGTGTTTGATTATAAGGCTAAATTGAGGATTCAATTATCACTAAAAATTGATGGTTTATATATACTTCAATTAAAGAAACTTGAATTTAAGGAAAGAGCTACCTGCTTTCTAAAAAAAAAAAAAAAAAAAAAAAAAAAAAAAAAAAAAAAAAGAGAGAGTGCAAAAAATAGAGTATATGTGGATTGCCCTAAACTAGAACTTTGCACCTTAAATGTAGAAAGTTCACATCAAATGGTGAAGGGAAGGCCAGGATGCTCAGCACAATTTAAAAAAAAAAAAAAAAAAAAAAAAAAAAAAAAGCAGTGTGAAAGCTACCTTAATTCATGCACTTAACTTGGGAGTATATAAAACTAACCAAAATAGGTGATAAAAAGAAGATTCATTTGCCCTTTGAATCAACACCCAAATGCTAAGTTAGTATTCACGACACAAAGTGCTGAAAATCTTTAGATGAACTCTAAGAAAGTTTCTAATTAATCTGCTGTGAAATTTACTTCTGAAACTCAATACTTAGTTAGTGATACTGTCTAAACTTTTGATCTTAAATTCTAGATTTATTTTTGTGAAAGGAAGATCTCAACAAAATATGGTAATTGATCTAAACTAAATTCTTTCTTTACTCGAGGACGAGCAAAGCTTAAGTTGGGGGGTGTGATAAGCATCGTAAATTCACCAATAAAAGTATTAATTTATTAATTAATTTATATTAATTTTTAAGAATTATCAATCAATTTATATATAATTTTTGAAAAATTCATATTTTTATTAATTAAAAAATTAATTAAAAAATAATAAAAAATAAATAAAAATTAAAAAATAAAATTTTATTATTAATAGAAAGAGCTCATTTTTTTGATCACAACGAAATAAATTTCAAGTAAAACGGAGCTAAAATGAAAAAGATATGAATTTTTAAAAAAAATATAAAATAAATAAAAATTAAATAAAAAAAAAGAAAACGGCTCAGCCGGCTCCGCAAGCCGAGCCACCAAGCCAAGCCGAGCCACCAAGCGAAGCCGAGCCATCAAAGCCGACTCAGTCATTGAAGCCATCAGCCGGTCTACGATCCAGGCGTGGACCGCCAGCTCAGCAAAATCCGGCGAATCAGAGCCTGCCACGTGGTGGACCTAGACCCTTAAAGGGTCTACAAAATTTTATCGCGGCTCACAGGGCAATCTGGTCATTTCACTCGGTGACAGAAGCGTTGATTGGTTGCGGTGTGCGGTGCGGCCGGTCTACGCGGTCCATGGGAACAGTAATTGCGCGATCGGACGGTTGCGGTTGATTGCGGTTAAGATCGGACGGTCAGCATTTTTTTCGGTTGCCAACTTTCACTCGGATCACCATCAAACGGCAGCGCCTGATTCCAGCTTCGATCCGACGGTCCAGAACGCTCCCGGCGGTGATCAGGACTCCCGAAGCGCGATTTGCGGCCAGATTTCCTCGATCAAGCGCGATCGGACGGCCAGTATTCAATTCGAGCTGATCTGGGCTGATAGGCATCCGATTTTGACGATTTTTGAACCGTTCGATTCCTATCGGATAGCCTGATTTTACCAGATTTACCAGAGACGTAACAGGATTGTTTTTATTCAAATTTTATTCAAATTTTTACGATTACAAAGGGAATTAGTCCCATATTGCTTTTAGAAATAAAGATCTACCTCTTCTAGCTCTATAAAAAGGATCCTAAGCCTCTAAGAAAGGAGGAGGGTTGGAAGAGAAGCTAAGGTATAGGGTGGAAGTCAAGCTCGGGATTAAAGGTTGCTTCAAAGCTGCGGTGCTGCTGAGAAGAAGAGCCGGTCTTCTACGCCATCTTCATGCCTACGCCGATCTGCGATCTTCATCTAGTTTTTTTTTTCCTTTAATTTCTTGTATTAAAATTCTGAATTTTCTTTAATTTCTTGTATTTAAATTCTGCATCTTAGTTTTAAATTTAATAAAGAAAGTTTCATTATTCTTTTCAATTCTAGCTCTTTAAATTATTTGTTCTTTATTGCTCTTTAATTTTACTATAAGTAGTTGCTAAGATCTAAATAGTAGATCTTAGTATCAAATTTATTTTTGCATAATTTAAATTCTATTTTTATTTATAGATCTATTTTTCGACTTTAATCTTTGCTTTCTTTTCTTAAAAAAAAAAAAATCAAAGATTTTAGAAATAAATCATTGCCTCTCTGTGGATTCGACCCGACTCACCACTTTCTTCATAATTTTTAATTAGTTTAAAAAGTAAAGAGTCGGATTTAAATTGATAAACACGGTGTCTTAACGACAGCATCGTGTCCCTATCAGTAGCGAGCAGCGAGCATCAATCTAAGATATGGCTCAATGGGACAACTTAAAGAAACATTATTCCATTAAAAATAAAGATTCATTACATAGGTCCTCAAGACTGATTACAAAAAGGAAGGAAGAAAGAAAGGCTGGAGTCCTACTTGGAGTTAGACTTCGGACTTTTGACTCTAGCTAATACAAGGGCATGTTTCAAGTGTCATTAACTTTTTCTTCAAGATCTCTCCTCATCGCTAAACTCTCAGAAGTAATTTATTGGCTCTCCAGAGATCATCTTCCATTTTTCTTAGTCTCTTTCTTAAAACTGTAGACTCGGCTTCGGTGTTCCTCACTGCGCTCTCATTGTAATTCATTTAGATCTTGAGCTATAGGAGTTTGGCCTTACTCTTTTCATAAATCGCTAAAAGGTCTCCCATGGTTCTTTTCAAAGATGATATTTTCTCTAGATCTCCTTTCGAGCCGGTTTGAGCTTTATTTGCCAATTATTTTTGAAGTCGAGACACCTCAGCATTGACTATCTCAAGTTTCTTTTTTAGCTCATCAATCTGCTCATGTTGCTCAGAGGTGGCAACCCAAAAGGAGGGGTGAATTGGATTTTTTTAAAATTTTTGGCCAAATTATACTCTAAAATAAATATGTGCTTCTAATTAAGAGAAACTTGAATGCTTATGGTGAATGAGCAATGTGTAGTAGGAAAATTAAAAGCAACTAAATAATACAAATATGTAAAGGAAATAAAGAAAGCAAGGAAAGCAAAATCACAAAACAAACACACAAAAATTTTATAGTAGTTCAGTGCAATCCCGTACCTACATTCACTCTCCAAACTATCCCTTTGAAAATTTCACTATAATTCCAAAATTACAGTGCATTTATTTTGATACAAAATCATAAATAAATTCAGTTAGTTTTGTTGGGCTCACCAACCACAACCCTATATCGATAGCTTTTCGGATTCACTATAAATCCTATTGGTTTTACGGGCTCACCAACCAAAATCTATACAGTCTAATTTTAGGCTTGGACGAGCCTAATCCCCAAGTTACTTTCTTCTAAAAAAACTCATAAAGAAATAAAAATATAAGTATAAAATTTAGCACAAAAATAAAAAGAAAAAAAACTCTTTCTGAAGTTTGATGGAGAGGCTGAAAAATGGCTCTTGAAGCTTTGTATTCTTTTCTTTGAAGGCTGAGAGAAAGCTTGAATGAATAAGGATAATCACGCTTGAATGAATAAGGATAATCACGCTTGAAAGCTCTCAAAATTTGATGCACAAGGTCCTCTCTTTTCTCTCTTTTTCTTTAGATATTCAATGAATCTCATAATTTTAATAATTTCTACTTTCAATCCACTTAATCTCTCTTTCCAAATATTTCTCTAGCCTTTTATACTCTTTGTGATGGCTGGAGAATCTATTCTAGCTGTTGGAAGTCTTGAAATAGCTATTGGAGTAGAAAAATAATCGTTAGAAAAAACTGTAGAAAACTAACCGTTACAATCACTAAATCGGCTTAGTTTATAGTTGGGTCGACTCAGTTCTCTAAATCTTAAAAAATTAACTTTCTACACTTTCTATCTTTTGTTTCTACTGAGACTAGGTCAGCTCAGTTTCAGACTGGGTCGGCCTAGATTATATACCATGCATGCTGAACAGTCTATTTCGAAAGGGGATGACCTAGGGGTCGTCCCTTGGGTTGACCTTTTTGCTAAAACTTGATTTTCTTCTAATTTATGCATCCAAAAATCATAGGACTATCTCTAAAAAATTAAAAATCTTTTAAGCTTATTCTTGAGACTTTCGAAATAGATTTTCTCCAACTTTATAAAATTATAATTTTGCCCCTTGTCACTTTTTCTTGATCTCCAACTTGATAAAATTATAATTTTAACTTGAATACCTGGAAAGATCTATTGAGAATTATGTTTCAAAGCCAATCATCAGCCTATTGATGGTTGAGCTATTTTATAATTATAATTAATTTATTAATTAATAAAAATATTTTAACATCTTTTTCATCATAAGTTTACATCTTCTAATGAACTCCATTATTGTGATGAAGTTCTTAGGACTATTTAGATTTGATAAAGAGAGAATTTATCGATTAGTCTTTAAATTTATTCATGACCAAATGATAGACTGTTAATTAGGGCAACAGCGTCTATCGAGCATAGGTCGCTATATGCCATATACGTTGGTTATCCTCTTAATCAAAGAGTGTGGAGACATTGGTATGGCATACTGATGAGATGTATGGGTACATCATCATTGAATGTGACCAACTCCAAATCATTCTACTATCGCGAATATCTCTGATAGGATATAGGTATAAGTATCCCTTAGACTAGAGATCACCTTAGTGACTTGCAAGCAACTCACTATGCTTTAGTATCGGACTAACTAAATTTCAAATTCAATAATGGAAGGCTTCTAGGTATAGTCAAGTACTTATGAAGTCGGAGTATGATCAAGATGAAATTAACCACTCCAAGAGTTGGAGAAGAATGTATCACTGTATTTTAATATAGCAAAACCTTGGCCAGGATAATCCATCAGATGGATTTGATATTTTAAAATACAATGTAGATAACCTGATCAAAGTTGATAGTTGAATTCTGAGCCTACGAGCATTATGGTCAAAGGAATGAATTATATGAAAACTATATCCACAAGGGTTCTAAGGATGGTGTTCTATACCTTCGACCTATCCGATCATCGGGTAACATTGCTAGATGGTCACTTTGATTGATACAAAAATTTATTTCTATACTATTGACTTAGGTTTGGACCTATGAGGTCACATACATTAGAGCTTATGATCTGATCAGATGGTTGATCAATGATTAAGAATCGTTCTAGGGTTAAACAATCAATACAATTGGTGTTTAACCTAGTGCAAGTGTTGCAGGAGGACCGATTAGCAATTGAATTGCTAATTGGCTTAATTTGATTAAGCCAATAGGCTAAGATTAAGTCTAATTAAATATAATTTAATTAGATTTGGTTTGGGCTTGATTGGATCAAGTTCAATTGATTTATTGGATAAACCAAGTGCAAGAAAGAACTAGTCCTAGTCTAACTAGGACTCGGATTAATCCAATTTTTTAATTTAATTAAAAAATAAATTAAAATTAAATATGATTTAATTTAATTTAATTAAGTTCTTAAATATATTAAGATTTTATTTAATTGAGTTGGTTTAATCTTGATTTTATTTGGTTAAAAGATCATGTTTGATCAAGTCAAAATAGGAGTCTTAGTATGACTAGGACTCCCTATCACTTGCACCACTTAATCCTCACGCCCCATGCCCTTTTTGTTTTGTTTATTACATAAAAATTCTCCACTCCCATAGCTTCTCATGCCCTCTTTCTCTTCTCCTTTTCTCATAAGACAATTTGTTGGAAGACTAAGTCAAAAGAGGAGTTAGTTTTGCTTAGGATTCTATGAGATAGAATCCTTGTTGACCAAAACACCTTCCCTTGAGTGCCGCCCCCTCTTTTAGTTAATTCTTCTCTTATTTTATAAAAATAATCTCCTTTTTTGTGCACCCTCCCTTATTGGTCCATGCCAATAATTATGGAGGACGCGCCCAAGAGTTGGGCGCTCCAATAACTTTCCATGTTTGGATATTCCTAGTCTAGAATTTTGATCTAACTTGAACTTTTTTTTTCTATTTATTGGATGAATTTTGTTCTAACTTTTTTTTGAGATATAGAACTTTGGAAGAGGTTTGGGGTGTGCAAAAATCAGAGGAAGAGGGTCCTTGGGCGTGGGGGTTCCATAGGCACCAAACTAGGTGTCTAGGTGAGAGAAAAGAGAAGAAGAGGATCTTCTTCTAGGGCTATTTTATTTTCAATCTCTTCTTTATTTTTTGAGTTTTTTTTGAGAGAGTCTTAGATCAGTAAGCTTTCATCTTTCTTTTCATATTTTAGAGAGTCCAAATTTTGAAGAAGGAAACATCGGATCAACCATCGAAGAAAGATTAGCACAGTACTAGCATGCTGTGCTAATTTTCTGCATCGGACTTCAGATCAGAGATTGTAGACTCGTGTGGATGACTCCTAGAGGCCAGATGTGTGTGTGGCTCATGACTTCATCCTCAAGCCTGGATCAGCAAGTTAGAATGTCTAACTTGCTCAGGTAATAGATATGCTCTATAAACTTCATACCTACATTTGATGTAGTGTAGATCTAGGTTGATTTGATCAACCTTTTCTTTTTTATTTGATTTTAGTTTCTAATTTAATATCATGCCTTGATCATGTAATAGATTTAAGATCTAGGTATTTATATATTTACTTAAATAAATATTTAATTTATTTAAGTCTTCCACTGTAAGATCTTGAAAAAGTTTCAAGATCTATCTATAAAATCCTAGATCTGGTTTCTTCAATTGGTATCAAAGCCAGGTTGTTATTACATAATTTTTATGCATGTTTAGATTATTTCTTAGATTAAATCTAATTTATATTCTAATTATTAAATCTAAATTTTTTTAAAAAAATTTAGATCTCATGAACTACCATAAGGTTGTCCTGCTGTAAGGTTTACCCCTTACAGTGAATAGGTTGTCATAATTCGTGATGATCTGACTCTAATCATAAATTTATTAAATTTGATCTAATTTTATTTATAATTTAATAAATTTAAAATAATTTTAAATTTAAAAATAAAATATTTTAGATTATACGGACTGCCATAAGATTGTCCTGCTGTAAGGTTTACCCCTTATAGTGAATAGGTTATCGTAGTACATGCTGATCTAAAATATTGATCATAAAATTTTAAATTAGATCTAAAAAAATTTATGATCTGATTAAAAATATTTTAATCTAATTTTAATCTTCATAAATATGTTAGATTTAATCTAGAATGATTTATGATTGATTATTATTGAAACTATTTCAATTACATGAACCTGTTTAGATTAGATCTAAAGTAGATTCATGTTTATGTTACTTGCATATTGATTATGAATCAAACATGCAACTTGATTGATAGAACCATATTATAAAAATATTTTACAAATATGAAAACTATTTTCAAAAAGTCAAACCCCAATCCTCAGCCCAAAACTTAATTAAGAATTAAGAAGTTGTTTGATTAGGTTCTAGGATTGTAAATTGAAGATCCTATGACACGAATCATAACACATTGGGTTAATGGGTTAGTAAAAATTAGGTCCATTAATTGGGTTAGACCTAGGATTAGATTAAAAAATGGACTTAATTAGAGAATTGACTAAATCTAATCAATTATTATCTTAGATTAGATCAAGAATTCTTTAGATCAATTGCAATAGTTGTAGTTGGTCAAGTCCATGTCTTTAACAAGACTCAAGATGGAGTTGATTCTTGACTACGCGGTCTAGCATGAACTGTTAGGTTGATCTAATTAAAACTAATTAAATCAGTTGGTGTCTAAGATAAATCAGATAAGTGGTTTTTAATTGGCCATTTCTGTTGGTGTCTAAGGCAAGCCTGGCAGACCCTTCCACTGATCGAACTTATCTGACCTCTTGGTGAGATTATGTTTTGATCAGATCGCTTAACTATTCGAGCTAACTCATGTCAGTTAGGTAAATCAGTTTGACTAATTTAGGTGCACCTAGACCAGCCTATTATTGATCTCCCTTAAGCTGACTAAGGTGAAGTTAGTGGGAGGATCATGACAAACTGGTTAATTTGACCTACGCACTTCTATAAATTAAATCCTCTAAAATTATTAGGTCCCTAAAATGAAATAGTTATATGATAACTGGATCATAGCCTCCCATTAAAGTAGATGATAATGAGTCCATCAGTTGGATAATCATTGGAGGCCCAAAAGCTTGGTGCTTATCGATTGATGGAATTATCATTCATTATATGATCTCTTGGATACATCTTTCTAAATGGTGGTCAGGTGGACCAACCAAAGTTGGGCCTGATCATTCATTAGTTGAATGGACCAAGTATGGTCATGTTAATGGTTGAACCTAACTAGACCCTTTTTTGAGAAGGCCAAAGCCAACTGATCAGGGCCTGGGGCAAAATTTAATTACTGAAAATTATTTAGAGAAACAATTGGTTATGAATCTATCCTTAGATGTACATGGATGGGCCAACTAAAGTTGGGCTCATGTATAGTCTATGTAGATTCTGGTACCCACTAAGAAATTAGGGTAATTCCTCGAATTGGAGGTACAGGCTACCAATTCGAATAAAATAGTGGAAGAAACCTTTTGATTAAAGTCCAAATCTTTAGGTTTAATGAATCAATTACTAATTAGGTTTTGGTTTTTCTTTGTGTAGACATGGCCCCTTTCCTATCGCTCTGATCATTGTTGGACAATGATAAGTTGGTGGGACCCAACTTTGATAGTTAGTACCAAAAGTTCAAGATTGTCCTAGAGCATGAACGGATCCTATATGTGCTGATGGATCCTACACCTGAGGAGCCAGCTGTCAATACACGTGGAACAATCAGAAACACTTATCAGAAGTGGCTCAGTGATTGAACCATGGTGCGCTACATTATGCTGGCTGTGATGAGCGACAAGTTCAATCGTAGGTTTGAGATAGCTTAGCTAAATGAAATGCTCCAAGTATTGGAGGATTCTTTTGGCACACCCGATGATGTTGAAAGGCATAAGACTAGTTGCACCATCTTCAATGCCAAAATGTAGGATGGAGCCTCTATCACTGATCATGTAGTGTGTATGATCGAGTTGATAGAGTGCTTGAGCAAACTTGGCTTTTTCTTATATGAATAACTTAGGAAAGATGCAATACTGAACTCATTGTCAAAGTCCTATCTCCCTTTTCTTACTCATTACAGAACGACAATGCCTGAAGTAAACTACCATGGCTTACTAGGATTTCTTTAGAACTTTGAGAAGGATCACCAGCTCCATAAAGAGTCGGTGAACTTAGTGGGAGGTTTGTCTTCTGGTTCTCGACCCTTTAGAAAAGAAAAAAAAAAAAAGAAGAAGAAAACAAAGAAGATGCAAGTTCAGGCTGGGACATCAGTGCAGGACCAGACCAGGAAGATCAAGCCTAATAAGAGTCAAGCTGAATGCTTCTTTTGCAAGAAGCAGGGGTACTGAAAGAAAAACTATCCTCAGTACATTGCCTCCCTAGATCCGTACAGGCAAAGAAAGAAGCAAGCTGTTATTGGACAAGGTATTTATATGATAACTTCTTATAATTTCTCTATTTATGATATTATTAACTAGATATTGGATACCGGTAGTTCTTACCATATTTATAATTTATTGCAAGGGTTGTAGGTCAGTAAAAGATTCGAGCAAGGCAAGAGATTCCTAAATGTTGGAGATGGAAGATCAGTTTCAGTTCTAGCTTTAGAAATTTTGAAACTTATATTTAAATCTCATACTGTTGTTCTTAGTGATTGTCATTTTTGTTCTAGTTTCTTTTTAAATATCATTTCTGTAAGCCTTTTGACCATGAACAATTATAAAATTTTAATAAAAAAATGAGTTTGTAATGTCATTATGAATATGTTACTGCTTTCTGTGGACAACTGAACAATGGTGTATATATATTATCACAACATGTTAATGTAGTCTATTGTACTGACAAGCATCCTAGATTAGATAGTATATCAGATATCTACTTATGGCACTGTAGGCTAGATCATATAAACAAGAATAGAATAAATGGGTTGACTCAAGAGAAAATCCTCAAAGTCAATGATTGTGAATCACTTCCAACCTGTGAGTCCTATCTTCTTGGTAAAATAATCAAGTCATCTTTTTAAAATGTGAGAGAGCCAATGAGCTCTTAGGTCTAGTACATACTGATGTATATGGACCAATGAGCATAAGTGCCAGAGGTGGATATGTCTACTTCATCACTTTCATAGATGATCTATCTAGATATGGATATGTCTATCTGATGAAATATAAGTTGGATTCTTTTAAAATGTTCAAATGATTCCGAAGTAAAGTAGAAAAATAAACTAGAAAGAGTATTAAAACTCTTCAATCTGATCGAGGAGGAGAATACCTTTCTGATGAGTTTTTCACATATCTAGGAGAGAATGAAATTTTCTCCCAATGGACTCTTCCTGGAACACCATAGCATAATGGTGTGTCTGAAAGAAGAAATCAGACTTTGTTAGACATGGTTCGATCCATGATGGGATTTGCTAGCTTGCTGATATTCTTCTAAGGATATGCACTCAAATCGACTTATTATCTATTAAATAGGATTCCAAGTAAGTCTGTAGTTAAAACCCCATATGTGATATGGACAGGATGTAAGCCAGTACTTTCACACCTTAGGATTTGGAGGTGTCCAACTTATCTCAAATAGTTAGTTACAGACAAACTTGGACCCAGGTCTGACAAGTGTACATTCATAGGATACCCAAAAGAGATCAAAGGATACTATTTCTACCATGCTGATGAACAAAAGATGTTTGTCAGCTTTAGGGTAATCTTTTTGAAAAAGAAGTTTCTTGGTAAAGGAACTATTACCTCTAAGGTTGAACTTGATGAAGTTCAATGGGTAGAAAGTTCGATACAGAATGTTGAACCTAAGTCGGATTTGATCAGATCAGATCCGAAGCCTAGTGAACCCACACCATTAAGACAATCTGGTAGAGTACCGCACTATCCGGATAGATACTATGGATTCTTGGTCTAGGATGGTGATCCCATCGAACTCAATGAGAATGATGAGAACCCGATCACTTATATGGATGCGATGCAGAGACCCTACTTTGAGAAATGGCTAGAAGCCATGAGATCCGAAATAGATTCCATGAAGGTCAATGATGTATGGACATTAGTTAACCCACCTGAAGGAGTTAAATCCATTGGGTGTAAATGGATCTTCAAAAGGAAGAGAGGCACAGATGGAAAGGTGGAGACCTATAAAGCCCATCTGATTGTCAAGGGGTATCGTCAACATTATGGTATTGACTATGATGAGACGTTCTCCCCTATGGCAATGCTCAAGTCCATTCGGATCATGCTTGCCATTGCTGCCCATCTGGACTATGAGATCGGGCAGATGGATGTGAAGACAACTTTTCTAAATAAAGAGCTAACTGAAGAGGTGTATATGATACAACCTAAAGGATTCACATCCATAGATGAGTTCAAGGTGTGCAAGTTTCAGAGATCCATTTATGGATTGAAGTAGACATCTCGAAGTTGGAATATGTATTTTGATAAAATGATCAAAACATATGGCTTCGTTAAGAATGGAGAAGAACCCTGCATTTATAAATGGGCAAATGGTCCAGCAGTGGTATTTCTTATTTTGTACATGGATGACATTCTCTTAATCAAAAATGATATCCCCGCACTATAAGGAATAAAAGTCTAGTTGTCATCATAGTTCTCCATGAAAAACTTGGGTGAAGCATCCTACATCCTAGGGATGAAAATCTATAGAAATAGATCTAAAAGAATGCTTGGTATATCTCAGTCCACATACATAGAAACTATGCTGAAGAGATTCAGCATGGAGAATTTCAAAAAGGACTATCTTTCGATAGGCCAATAAATTTCTCTCTTTAAAAAGGATTGTCCGACAACTCTTGAAGAGAGAGAGTGTATGAGTAGAATCCCATATGCTTCGGTAGTGAAATCTATTATGTATGCAATGACATGTATGAGACCAGACATGTCATACTCATTAGGAGTAGTAAGTAGATACCAGTTTGATCCTAGAGAAAATCACTGGAAGGTGGTTAAAACCATCCTTAAGTATTTAAAAAATACTAAGGATCAATAGTTGGTTTATGATGAGTCAGATCTGAAGCTTGTGGGGTTTATAGAATGCAACTTTCAATCTAATCATGATGACAGTAAAAGTATGTCGGGTATATCTTTACTCTAAATGATGGAGCCATCTATTGAAAAAGTTTTAAGCAGCATACAGTGGCTGACTCTGTTTGCGAAGTAGAGTACATGACAGCATTAGATGCAGCAAAAAAAGCTATATGGCTGAGGAAGTTCATCACCGAGCTCGGAGTAGCATCCTCCATTGATGGTCCAGTCCTACTCTACTACGACAGCACTGGCGCCATAGCTCAAGCAAAGGAACCAAAGACACACCAGCAGACAAAGTACATTCTGCATTGCTTTCATTTGGTCCATAAAATCATGGATCGTGGTGACGTCGATCTTCAGAAGATCGACGAAAAGAAGAACCTAGCCGACCCCTTCACTAAAGCCCTGGCAATTAAGAAGTTCGACAATCATAAATCGAAGATGGGTATTAGATACTGTGCCCAGTGGCTTTAAGACAAGTAGGAGTTGTTGAGAATTATATCCCAAAGTCAATCATCAGTCTGTTGACGATTGAGCTATTTTATAATTATAATTAATTTATTAATTAATAAAAATATTTTGGTATTTTTCATCATAAGTTTACATCTTCTAATGAACTCCATTATTATGATGATGTCCTTAGCACTGTTTAGTTTCGATAAAGAAAGAATTTATCGATTAGTCCTTAAATTTATTCATGATTAAATGATAGGCTGTTAATTAGGACAACAGCATCTATCGAGCATAGGTCGCTATATGCCATATAGGTTGGTTGTCCTCTTAACCAAGAAGTATGGAGATACTGGTATGACATACAGGTAAGATGTATGGGTACATCATCATTGAACGTGACCAACTTCAGAGCATTCGACTGTTGAGAATGTCTCTAATGGGATATAGGTATAAGTATCCCTTAGACTTGAGATCACCTCAGTGACTTGAAAGCAACTCATTGTATTTTGGTATTGGACTAACTGAATTTCTAATTCAATAATGGAAGGCTTCTTGGCACAGTCAAGTACTTACAAAGTCAGAGTGTGATCAAGATGAAATTGACCACTCTAAGAGTTGGAGAAGAATATATCACTGTATTTCAATATAGCAAAATCTTGGCCAAGATAATCCATCAAATGGATTTGATATTTTGAAATACAATGTGGACAACTTGATTAAAGTTGATAGTTGAATTCTGAGGTGTCCTACAAACATTATGGTCAAGAGGATGAATTATATGAAAACTATATCCACATGGGTTCTAAGGATGGTGTTCTACACCTTCGACCTATCCGACCATCGGGTATCATTGCTAGATCGTCACTTTGATTGATACAAAAATTTATTTTTATGCTATCGGCTTAGATTTGGACCTATGAGGTCACATATATTAGAGCTTACAATCTGATCGGATGGTTGATCAACGATTAAGAATCGTTCTAGGGTTAAACGATCAATACGATTGGTGTTTAACCTAGTATAAATATTGCAGGAGGATCGACTAGCAATTGGATTGCTAATTGACTTAATTTGATTAAGCCAATAGGCTGAGATTAAGTCTAATTAAATATTATTTAATTAGATTTAGTTTGGGCTTTATTGGATTAAGTTCAATTGGTTTATTGGATAAGCCAAGTGCAAGAAAGAACTAGTCCTAGTCTAACTAGGACTCGAATTAACCCAATTTTCTAATTTAATTAGAAAATAAATTAAAATTAAATCTAATTTAATCTAATTTAATTAAGTCCTTAAATGGATTAGGGTCTTATTTAATTGGGTTGGTTTAATCTTAATTTTATTTGGTTAAAAGATCTTGTTTGACCAAGTCAAAATAGGAGTCCTAGTGTGACTAGGACTCCCTATCACTTGCACCACTTAATCCTCACGCACCATGCCCTTTTTGTTTTATTTCTTATGTAAAAATTCTCCACTCTCATGGCTTCTCACATCCTCTTTCTCTCCTTCTTTTCTCATAAGGTAATTTGTTGGAAGACCAAGTCAAAAGAGGAGTTGGTTTTGCTTAGGATTCTATGAGATAGAATCCTTATTGACCAAAACATCTTCCCTTGAGTGCCGCCCCCTCTTTTAATTAATTCTTCTCTTATTCTATAAAAATAATCTTTTTTTTTGTGCACCCTCCCTTGCTGGTCTACGCCAATAATTATGGAGGAGGCGCCCAAGAGTTGGGCATCCCAACAACTTTCCATGTTTGGATATTTCTAGTTTAGGATTTTGATCTAACTTGGACTCTTCTTTTTCTCTATTTATTGGACAAATTTTGTTTTGATTTTTTCATGGAATATAGAACTTTGAAGAGATTTGGGGTGTGCAAAAATCAGAGGAAGAAGGTCCTTGGACGTGCGGGTTACATAGGCACCAAACTAGGTGTCTAGGTGAGAGAAAAGAGAAGAAGAAGAGGGTCTTCTTCTAGGGCTGTTTTATTTTTAATTTGTCCTCTTTTTTTGAGTTTTTTCTAAGAAAGTCTCAGATCAGTAAGCTCTCATCTTCCTTCTCATATTTTAGAGAGTTCAAATTTTGAAGAAAGGAGCATCGAATCGACCGTCGAAGAAGGATCAGCACAGTACTAGCATGCTGTGCTGATTTTCTGCATCGAACTTCAAATCAGAAATCATAGGCTCGTGTAGACGACTTCTAGAGGCCAGACGCGTGTGCAGCTCATGACTTCATCCTCAAGTCTGGATCAGCAAGTTAGAACATCTAACTTGCTCAGGTAATAGATATGATCTATAAACTTTATAACTGCATTTGATGTAGTATAGATCTAGGTTGATTTGATCATTCTTTTCTTTTTGTTTGATTTTAATTTTTAATTTAATATCATGCCTTGATCATATAATAGATTTAAGATCTAGGTGTTTATATATTTATTTAAATAAATATTTGATTTATTTAAGTCTTTTGCTATAAGATCTTGAAAAAGTTTCAAGATCTACCTGTAAAATCCTAGATCTAGTTCCTTCAAGACCTACATCCATTCTTGAAATACATGGTTAAATACTTAAACACTCAAAGTTTGATGATCATTAAAATCAATCATGAGGTCAACAATCTCTCCCTTTTTGATGATGGCAAAACTTTGAGTATATGCATTGAAATATAATTTAATATATTTCAATAAATTGGCTAGTATAAAGTCATGAAGCGATAATATACATAAACATAAATGTATACTTCATGAAAGCTCCAATTAATGTTTCACATAATTTATATACTCATATCAAAATAATATTTCAATTCAAATCGATGAGTATTAAAGTTTCAAGCATGAAATTTATTGAATTTCTTAAATATTAATTCTTTAAGCATATACTCAATATATCTCTCTTCCTTTTTGACAACATTAAAAACCTCATGGAAAAGAATAGGAAAAATCATCAAAATCAATATCAAGACATTAAATTGAGAGATGTATCAAATTCATAAAGTCAAATCAAAGAAATCATCTCCTCTTTTGAATGAATATTTTTTTTTTTCAAAAATTAGCTTGAATTTAAATATTAAAGGCTCTCTCCCTTTTTGAATGAATATGATCTTTAATTAGATTTTTAAATATATATTTTTAAACTTTAAGAGGAACAAAGCTTTTCAAAAGATTTAACTATGAAATCAAGTATAATATACACTTTAATATTCAATCTTTTTTTCTTAAGAAATTTCAATCAATTAAGTTTGAAAATGATATGAATTAAAAATGTATTGAGCAAGTCAACGATAGTATTAGAGCAAAAATAATTTGACAATGATTTCTAAATATACATCAAAAGTTCTATATTATATTTAGATTTTTAAATGAGTTTCAAAATTAGAAGTATGTATCAAAATTAATTTATTTAGAGTAAGAATATATTTTAAATATAATTTAACTCCAAAATTATTAAGTTCATGCAAATCAGCATATGAATAATATCTAAATTCATAAATAATTTTTAACAATAGAAATTAATTTTTTTCATCTGATACTACTTTAAATTAAGTAAATCAAATTTAATAATCACATGTAAGCATAATTAGAGAAAAACTATAAGGTACCTAATTGAGAGTCTAAAATCAATAAAAGCAAGGCTCAAAATGAGAAAATTTTAAGATGAATGATTGAGAATTTAAAATAAATATTAAAATTTATTAATATTTATAATTAAATTTAATTAGTTAACTTAATCAATATCTCTTCTTCTGAATATTAGAAAATTCATCACATAATATTTTCTCCTCCCTTTTTTTTTATAATTCTTGCAGAATACATTTTAACATTTAAAATTATTCTCCCCCTTTTTCTTTCAAGTTAAACATAATTAATTTGATACCATATTTATGATTAATTAATATTAATTTAGTAACTAATTCATCTTAAATGAATTCTTTCTCTTTTTTTAATTTTAAAGGTCTTTTCAATTAAATGATTATTTCTTCTTTAATATTTTTTTCTCCTTACTTTAGCAACCAAAATTATTTTAAAATTAAACATAATTCAAAAGCATGAGTATCAATTGAGTGAAATAAGTATTAATTAATCCAAATATTAATCAAACAAAGCATTCACTCAAGAAGATACTGAATTTTTAAAAAATTAATTTTTATTAAATTCAAAGAATGTTTACAAAATAATGTATACAATAAGAACAAATATTGAGAAAATCAAAAAAGTATGACACGAACATCTATCAAAAAAAAATTATTTAAATTTAGATCTTTCTTGTCATAAGAAATATCACTCAATTAAGTTTAGAAAATGTATGAAATTTTTTTGAATTTTATCTTAAATGGTATCACATCAAGAGTATATCAATGTAAAATAGATTTGAGACATCATATTCAATTCTTTTGCCAAAAAATAATATAACAAAATGCAAGGCAAAAAAAAATACAAATGATACCAAGAGTGAAAATTTTCTTAGGAAGAAACTTCTTGATACCAATTAAACTAAAATTTAGATCAAATCATGATTTTTTTAATAGTTCAATACCATTTAAAGATTAATTTGCAAGTTTAGCTTGGTACCAACGAATTTAGTTTTGAATTGATAAAGATAAATTGATTCAGATAGATTAATTTGAATTGATATTAGCAAATCAGTCAAGGTACACCATAAAGCAATTTTAAGTTATTCTTCAAAAGGATTATCCCTTCCTTTTCTTAAAAAATATCAAGCAATTTGGTTTAGAAAAGGTATGTACTTTTGAGTTTTTCTCAAATAATATCAAACCAAGAATATAGCAGTGCAAAATCAGATTTGAAATAAGAATATTCTTCTCTTTTTATCAAAAGTTTAATCGATCAAATATATGATAATTTGTAAGCTGTTTGATACTAATTACTTAAAACTAAAGTTATTAAATGTTTAGCTTTAAGGATAAATAATAGCTTTTTTAAAATATTTTGTTAGATATCAACTTCAAAAGATTCAAGAAGATCATTACTCAAATTCAACTTTTAAAATCATTCAATTAGAACAAGGTATGAATGTTCATTAATAAATTTTCTTTTTAAAAAAAATCAATCAAACCAATAATTAAGAAAGATATTCAAATTAATCTGGAGGATCAAAAATCAATCAATTTAGGTTATGATAATCAAAGAGATTAAGTATAATCAAATCAAGGAGGATCTAGATAATAGTTCTATAGGATTTAGTTCATCTAGGGAGTTTTGAAATTCTTAGGGGTTAACCTATGATACAATGCATATCAACATATCAAACGCTTGATTTTGATAATTGAATGTCTTATCTTTAAGTACTTATTCCATGCAAAATTTTAGAAGAATATTGATAATTTAGCATCTTGTAGGGAATGCCAAAAATTAGTTTTTCTTATGGATTTAGCATTTAAAACATTCATGCCTAATTAAGCATCTTTTAATTTAAATTTATCAATTATAAAATTATTATGAGGAGGCTTAATATATCATGCTGAATTTTTAAGATAAAAATATTTCATTCATCACATGATATATAAAGAAGAGCATATTAATTTAAAAATTAAAATATTTAATAAATCAAACTTTCTATTCATAGAGTATGATTATTTTAAGCAATGATAAATCATCAAAATCAATCAAACATTCTAATCTTATCAAAACATGAGAAGTATTTTAAGCAAGTAAATATGATATGAAACCACATAGATAGATTATTAAAATTAACAGAATCAATCAAACAAATATTGATGGCATGATGTGAGAAAAATTTAGATTTTATCTAGTAGTATCATCTATCCATTTTCATTTTCAAAGCATCCATCAGAAGAATTTTTCTCATTTAGTTTCATTGGATCCTTGGTATACTTGCAAAACTACTTCATAATTTTTGGTACCCAAGCTTTCTTAGATCCATTGAGGTTAGAGCTTATGGTTTCTTTTGAAACCCATATTTGCTTAATTAAGATATGACCAATTGGTTTAGCATTACATTCAAAAATTTTATGATCAATTTTGTTGCATTTAAAACAAACTATAAAATGATTTTCAGAATAAACTTTGCTAAATATATTTTTGATAAATTTCTTGAAACTTTGCTAAATATATTTTATTAAAGAATTATAACAAATTTCTACTTTATCAAAAATAATCTTTTGATTATTTAAAATTGCTTGAAGCTTTTGAGATCCAATCATAAATTTTTCAAGCATAGGCTTCAAGTTTTCAATCTCTTTTTTTAGATTGATATTTTCTTCCAAAAGAAATTTCTTTTCTTTCAACAAGTTTTCTTTTTCTTCAATATGAAATTTTGATCTTTCTAATTTCATTTTCAACTTAATATTTTCTTCAATTAAGGATTTTTCAAATTTAAGAAGTATTTCCTTTTCTTTAGCCAAAGTATTATTTTCTTTCAAAATATCTTCTTTTTCTAATAAGATCTTACTCTTTTCATTAGCTAAGAGAAGATTTAACTTTTAAAATTCTTTATTTTTCAGTCTTAATTTTTTAAATTCATCTATTAATTCATTAAAGGCTTCATATAATTCATCATATGTAAATTGAAAAGAATTTTTAGAATTTACCTCATCTTCATTGGTCATGAGGCAAAGATTTATAGCATTTTTTTTCTCTTTCTTATTTTTCTTTTCTTTACTTTGCTTCCCTTAATTGATGCTTTCTTCTTCTTTTTCTTCTTTTCATCCTCATGAGACGTAAGGCATAGGTTGGGTGAGCTTCATTCTCTTGATGGGAGCTTGATGTTTCTTTTTGACTTTCTTTTCCATAAGTTATTTTTAATTTCTCTCAAACTTCTTTTGCTGAAATATATGAAGAAATTAGATTGAACTCATTTACATCTAATGAATAATAAAATATATTTAAAATCTTGAAATTTATTGGATTATTTTTTCATCACTAATCAATGCATTGGATATGTGTGGGCCATTGATTATAATCTTCCATAAATCATAGTAATGTGATTGTATAAAGATTTTCATTCTAGCTTTCCAATATATATAATTTGATCCATTTAATAATGAAGGTCTATCTATGGAATGGCCTTCATTAAAAAAAAATTCTATTTTGGATTGCCAAAATCTTTAGCTCTAGACAGTTAGGTCAATAATCAATAATAGAGCACCTGCTTTGATACCAATTATTGCCCAAGGATGGCTATCTAAGAGGGAGGATGAATTGGATTCTTATAAAATTTTTAGTCAAATTATACTCTAAAATAAATATGTGCTTCTAATTAAGAGAAACTTGAATGCTTATGGAGAATGAGCAATATGTAGCAGCAGAATTAAAAGCAACTAAATAATGCAAATATGTAAAGAAAATAAAGAAAGCAAGGAAAGCAAAACCATAAAACAAACATACAAAGATTTTATAGTGATTCGGTGCAATCCCATACCTACGTCCACTCCTCAAGCTATCTTCTTGAAAATTTTACTATAATTTCTATATTACAGTGCATTTATTTTGACCTGGGATCATAAATAAATATAGTTGGTTTTGCTGGGCTCACCAACCACAATTCTACACCGATAGTATTTTCGGATTCACTATCAATCCAGTTGATTTTATGAGCTCACCAACTAAAATCTATACAGTCCAATTTTAGACTTGGACGGGCCTAATCCCCAAGTTTCTTTTTTCCAAAGAAACTTATAAAAAAAATAAAAATATGTATAAATTTCAGCACAAAAATATTTTTTTTTTTTTTTGAAGTTTGAAGGAGAGGCTGAAAGATGGCTCTTGAAGCTTTGTATTCTCTTCTTTGAAGGCTAAGAGAAAGCTTAAATGAATGAGAATGATCATACTTGAAAACTCTCTGAATTTAATGCACAAGATCCTCTCTTTTTTCTCTTTTTCTTTAGATATTCAATGAACCTCATATTTTTAATGATTTCTACTTTTAATCCACTTAATCTCTCTTTCAAAATATTTTTCTAGCCTTTTATACTCTTTGTGATGGTTGGAGGATTAGGTCTAGCCATTGAAAATCTTGAAATAGCCATTGAAGTGGAGAAATAGTCGTTAGAAAAAGCTGCAAAAAATTAGTCATTACAATCACTAGGTCAGCTCAGTTCCATGGGTCTTGAAAAACTAGCTTTCTACACTTTCTATCTTTTGCTTTCACTGAGATTAGGTCGGCTTAATCTCAGACTGGATCTGTCCAGATTGCATGCCATGCATGCCGAATCGTCCATTTCGAAAGGGGATGACCTAAGGGTCATCTCTTGAGTTGACCCTTTTGCTAAAACTTGATTTTCTTCCAATTTATGCATCCAAAAATCATGGGACTATCTCTAAAAGATCAAAAATCTTCTAAGCTTGTTCTTGAGACTTTCAAAATAGATTTTCTCCAACTTTATAAAATTATTATTTTATTTTTTGTCACTTTTTCTTGATCTCTAACTTGATCAAATTATAATTTTAACTTGAACACCTGGAAAGACCTACATCCATTCTTAAAATACATGGTTAAATACTTAAATATTCAAAGTTTGACGATCATCAAAATCAATCATGGGGTCAATAGTCCACACCAATCAATTTGGTAGGTGTCATACGCTATCTCGGCATCGCATAGTTGTTGCTTAAGGTCAAAAAAATATCTCGGCATCGCGTAGTGGTTGCTTGAGGTCAAAATTTTTTTTTGACCAGTCCCATCCATATTTTGCCTTACTTCAAGCCCAGGCCGAACCCTTCTTCAACTAGCCAATCTTCCCTCTTACTTCACAAAGCTTGACTTTAAGAGAGCAAATCTTTGCAGTCGAAGTTCAAGCCTTATCACTAGCAAGTTTCATTGCTCATTCTAATTCTTCAGTAAGATGGTCCTTTTTGGTGGTATATTTCTTGAAGAATTGCTTGGACGACTGACGGAGTCGATTGATTTCAATATCAACTTTAACATAACTCTTTTTTGATTTTTTAAGTTCGTCTTTTGTCTTTCCTAGCTTCCTTTTGAGTTGACGAACTTCCCTTTTTAAATCTTTTATATGAGCCTTCAAAGGGATACCTTGAGACAGAGGTTCAACTTCAATAGGAGACTACACTTAATATATAAAACATCATGACAAAGAAGAATAGCAAAGCAAAAGATTTTGCTTTCATTGATTAAAATGCCTAAATATATAAAAGATAAAAAGAAAAAAAGAAAAGGAATACAATGGTTAGAGGTCTCAGACCTCTATAGGAGTAGTGGAGGAGCTCGACATAGCTTCGGCTAGTACAGATCCATCAGAAGCCACAGGGGTAGATGTGGCGGGATCAGAAGTGGCATCTAGAAGTGTAGCTTCACTCGAAGGAAGTTTTGCCTCATCCTTAGAAGGTTCCCCTATTAAGAAGCCAAGTGATAAGCCCTAAAAATACACTAATAAAAATATTAAATTATAAAATAAATTTACTTATTTTTAAGAAATTGATACTTTTATTAATCTTATATAGGAAAGAAGGCTATCAATAAGAAGATCTTATTTTTTTGGTTCAGATGAAAAAATTTAAAGCAAAACAGACTTCAAACAAGCCCAAAATTAAATTTCAAAGAAAATAAAGAAAAAAATTAATATTTAAATGCTGGCCGGTCCGATTCTAACTGGCTCAATAAATTGGCCTGGCCCGACCACATTCAGACCAACCCAACCGCTTGGCCCTCCTGAACTACTGATGCCCCGCTGATGTCACACTGACGTCAGGATTTTTCACGGTATACAGTGGACCACTATAGTAACCAGAGTAGGGGCATTTTTGATATTTCACATGACAATGCATGCATTGATTCGTTGGCAAATGCGGCGGTCCATACAAGATCGGGATTGTGATCGATCCACGAAGGGTATTTTAAAAATTTTGCCAGATCCGATGGATGCTGTTCGCTGGGATTTGATCGAACGATCGATTTCTATGCACTAATGGATGGTTTAGATGGCTGTCGATCGAGATCCAATGGTGGAGGCTGAATCCAGTTTTAAATAAGCATCTGAAGCCATCTTTAAGCATGATCTGATGGCCCAGATTCAATCTTCAAGGCTGATCTGACGGTCCAAATAAATTCTGACTTGATTTGGATTTTTAAAATAATTTTGAGTGGTTTTTGGCCTGTTTGATCGACATCCAACAATCAAAATCGATATAGGGCTCTTTCTAAGTTATTTTGAGAGTTTTAAATCCAATTTCAATGGGATTTTGATCCAAGACCACCCTGATTAGCCTATTTAAAGGCCTGCTGCCTGCTGTTGCCAAAAACAAGAAGCAGAGAGCTAGAGAGTTTAGAATTAGATAGAGTAAGAGAGATAGAGCAGAACAGAGGGTTTTACGGAGAAAGAGGGAGAGGTTTGGAGAGAGTTTTTATTCTTTATTTTCTTTTCTTTCTTCAAGATCAATCAAGCGGCTCTTCTTCTTCTTCGAGTTCTCCACACCAAGAGCAACGGATAATTAATTTAAGCGAACAAACAGTTTAATTTTTTTATATTTTTTATTTTATTTGCTATTTTTGATCTTGTTATCATGAACTAAATTTATTTTACTAAGGCTAAGGTGTAGCCACTCTTTTGATGCAATATTCAGTATGATTTATTTTTAATTTTATATTTTATTCATGAGGAGTATATAAATCTGATCTTAATGCTTTTAGATTACTGGCCATCTTCTAATTGATCTGATGAACATAGATGTTACGGACCAAGTACATCTATGTTAATGCTTCTTGATTATATACCTTGTATTATGAATCAAATTAGAATTCATATGCATGCGAAAATTTTAGTGCGCTTTGGATGCAGCGTATTTTAATTAGAGGGTTTCACAAAACTTAATGCATTAATATTTATTTAAATTACACCTGGACCAAAGGATAATTAATAAATATTGAATAGTTTTGCTATGCCTGGACCAAAGGATAGTGAATAAATTAGGAGACTCCACCGTCACATGAAATAAAATTAATCTAAAAATCTGAATATTGTATTGACTGAGTTGGTGAACCGATTGCCTTAGTAATCCATTGCTCTTGAAGTTTAAAATCCCTAATAATTTACACTCTCTCTATTTCTTTAAAAATTTTTAATTTATTTCTTTATTTTTTTTAATTCTCATAAATCGATCTTCTAAATAAAGCATAGGAAAGAGCTTTTCAGTACTTATTTTTCAATCCTCTAGGGATGATACTCTACTCATTCACTTTATTACTTGATCGACTGGTGCACTTGCCATAGCTATAAATTAGCACGCATCAAGTTTTTGGCACCGTTGCCGGGGATTGTGTCTAAAATAATATTAAAATTTTGATCCTAGCTTTACTTTAGAAATTTTATTTTTAATTTTTATTATTATTTAAAAAAAAAAAAATTTGTTCAGTGCATGACACGTACTGGACATAGTAACTTACTACCTTTAGATCCAGAAAATTGAAAGAACCATTAGAAGACTACAACAAGAAAGAAACATGGCAGCTGAAGATCCTAACGACATCAATCTAGGATTGGATATGGCGACTGAAGGACAGCATGAAGCTATTCGACCAGTACATCATCCATTAAATGATTACATCACACCATCTATAGCCGATGCAGCTTCGAGCATCAGGAGACCGCCTGTACGAGCAAACAACTTCGAAATAAAATCGGCGATGATCCAGATGATTCAATCAACTGTCCAATTCAGTGGACACGTGCATGATGATCCGAATGCCCATATTTCTAATTTTCTTGAACTTTGTGATACTTTTAAAATTAATGGGGTGTCGGATGATGCTATTAGATTAAGGTTATTTCCTTTCTCTTTATGGGATAAAGCTAAAAGTTGGCTTCATTCTCTTCCTGCAGGTTCTATCACAACTTGGGATGTCCTAGCCCAAAAATTCTTAGCCAAGTACTTTCCACCTTCCAAGACTGCTAAGATGCGCAACGATATCACTTCTTTTATGCAGATGGACATGGAGACACTATATGAGGCTTGGGAGCATTTCAAGAAACTGCTGAGGAGATGTCCACATCATCAACTACCCGTATGGCTTCAGGTACAAACTTTCTATAATGGTTTATCTCCTACTAATCGATTCTATGATTGATGCAGCAGCAGGAGGAACCATTAATCAAAAAATGGAGGAAGAAGCCTTTCGATCTGATCGATGAGATGGCATCAAATAGCTATCAATGGCAGACAGAATGCATGATGCCAAAAAGACTAGCAGCTGTGCAGGGAGTAGATTGCGTGCCAACCTTACTAGCTGAAATTGCAGCCCTTAGAGCCGAAGTCAACAACTTAAAGGGAACAGCTATGCATATTTCAGAGCATTACTTGTGACCTATGTGGAGGAGGACATGATACGAGCAATTGCCAGACAGGTAATCCTTTTGCTAAAACAACTGATACAGCTAATTATATTGGTAATTTTTTCAGGCCGCAACAAAACAATCCCTACTCCAACACATACAATCAAGGGTGGAGGCAGCACCCAAATTTCTCATGGAGCAATCAAAATGCAGCACAACAGCCACCCCCGGGATTCCAAGTACCTGAAAAGAAGTCCAACATGGAAGAGCTGATGGTCAAATTTATGCAAAACCAAGAAGCAACTATAAAAAATTTGGAAGCCAAACTTAGGCAGGACCAAACAGCAGCAATTCGAAACTTGGAGATGCAAATAGGTCAAATGGCTAAGATAATCTCCGAGAGACCTCAAGGATCCTTGCCAAGCAATACGGAGACCAAATCCAAGGGAGCAAGTCAATGCTATCACCCTAAGAAGTGGTACAAAGCTGGAGGAGCCACATCAGAAGAAAGAGACTGAAGAGCCAACTACAAATAAGAACCATCAACTAAAATTCGTCAGTCACCAAAACAACCAGCAGATGGATGGTCTCCAGGTATACGGTTTGCTGATCCAAATGTGAAGCCCTACGTGCCGCCACTACCATTCCCAGAGAGACAAATACAGCATCCAGATAAGAAATTTTCTAACTTTTTTCAAAATTTTAAAGAATTTACATATTAATATTCCTTTTGTAGATGCTATTACTCAAATGCCCAGGTATGCCAAGTTTCTCAAAGAAATCTTAACAAATAAGAAAAAGCTGAAGGAGCATGAGAGAATAAATTTGAATGAAGAATGCTCAGCAATACTTCAAAATAAATTACCACAGAAGCTAAAAGATCCAGGGAGTTTTACTATCCCTTGCATTATTGGTGATTGTAGTTTTGATAAAGTTTTATGTGATTTAGGAGCAAGCATTAATCTCATGCCTTTTTCTATTTTCAGGAAGCTGGGTCTAGGAGAACCAAAGCCTACCACTATTACTCTTCAATTAGCCGACAGATCCATTAAATATCCAAGAGGTATAGTGGAGGATGTCTTGGTAAAGGTAAACAAGTTTATTTTTCCTATTGATTTTATTGTTCTTGATATGAAAGAAGATTATGATGTACCCCTTATTTTAGGGAGACCCTTTTTAGCTACTGGAGGAGCTTTAATAGATGTTCAACAAGAAAAATTAATTCTTAGAGTCCAAGATGAACAAGTTACTTTTAATGTTTTCAAAGATACTAAACATCCTGATGATAATCAAACTTATTTTCTAATTGATATTATTGACAATCCATTATATGAGAATTCTGTAGAAAATAGGTTTGAGACTATAAAAGCGAGCAATGTCAAATTGAAAGAGGACTCGATCAAACATGAAAGTATTCCAATTGAAGTGGCACCAGATTGATCCACTTTAGAACTCAAAGAAAGTCAAGCTGAAGACTATAAATCAGAACTACTAGATAGGTTGTTTCTTTTCTTTTTAGTTTTGATCATTTTTTTTTCTTTTATTTTTTAGTAATTTATTGTTGCTCTTTTACTGCTCTGGTGTGTATTTTCAATTTTGCAGAAAAAATCAATGAGAACTCAAGCAAAATTTCAAAGCTCCAAAGAACCAGACTGAACCAAATCAGGTGTATTCCTTCCTATCCTTTATTGCATCCCTTTATTTTTCTTTCTCCTTTAAGACAATGTAGAATAAGTTAAAAAAAAAAAAAAAAATCATGTGTCAAGAAGAAAATCTTGAGCAAGATAAACTGGATAAGTGATAAAAGATAGAATTATTTGCTAATGAATGTAATGAGTTAAAGAAGTAGATTAGTTGGTCAACTTTTAGCAGCCTACTTAGGTCATTAAAAGACTTATTAGCACTTCTAATTGCACATGCACACTAACAAGGCAAAGTAGGTATTGATTATAAGGCCAACTGAGGATTCAATTATCACTAAAAATTGATAATTAATATACATTCTAATCAAAAAAACTTGAATTTAAGGAAAGAGCTACCTGCCTAAAAATAAAGTGCAAAAGATAGAGTATATGTGGATTGCCCAAAGCCTAGTAACTGGGTCTCTGCACCTAGGTCAAGTGTGAAAATTCACGTAAAATGGTGAAGGAAAGGCCAGGATGCTCAGCACAGTAAAAAAAAAAAAAAAAAAAAAAAAAAAAGAGGCAGTGTGAAAGCTACCTTAATTCATGAGTATAAAATTGAGAATGTATAGAAAATTGACCAAAATAGGTGATAAGAGAAGGATACTTTTGTTCTTTTAATTTAATACTGAAATGCTAAAGTTAGTCATCACGAACACAAGTGCTATAGATCTTTGATGTACTCTAAGAAAGTTTTTAATTGTATTGACTGAAAAATTTGCTTCTGAAGCTCAATGCTTAGTTAGCAGTATTTTCTAAACTTTTTGACCTTTAATCCTAGATTTTATCTTTGTGATAGATAATCTTATTGAAACATGGTATTAAATAAAACATTGCTAAGGGACTAGCAATGACTAAGTTGGGAGATGTGATAAGTGCTAAAAATACACTAATAAAAGTATTAAATTATAAAATAAATTTACTTATTTTTAAGAAATTGATACTTTTATTAATCTTATATAGGAAAGAAGGCCACCAATGTGAAGATCTTATTTTTCTGGTTCAGATGAAATAAATTTCAGGCAAAACGGACTTCAAACGAGCCCAAAATTGAATTTCAAAAAAAAAAAAAAAAATAATAAAATATTTAAATGCCGATCGGTACGGTTCTAATCGGCTCAGCAAACTAGCCCGGCCCAACCGCATTCAGACCAATCCGACTGCTTGGCCCACTTGAACCACTAACCCCCCGCTAACGTCGTGTTGATGTCAGGATTTTTTGTGACATATGGTGGACCGCTACAGTAACCAAAGAGGGGCATTTTTGGAATTTCACATGGCAACACGTGCTTGATTGGCATTGGCAAAATGCGGTGGTCCATGCAACACCGGGCTCGCGCATGGTCCATAAAGGGCAATTTAGAAATTTTGTCTGATCCGAATGGGCATGTTTTCACTGAGGATTTGATCGAACGGTCGAAATTTTTGCATGCATTGATGGATGGCATCCAGGCTCTCGAGTCGAGATCCAACAGGCTGGAGATTCATCCCGTTTTAAACTAAAGATCAGAAGGCTTCTTTCAAGCATGATCGGACGGCCCAGATTCAATCTTCAACGATTGATCCGAACGGCTGGCAAATGAATTTTGACTTGATCTGGGTTATTTTAAAATGGATTTTTGAGTGATTTTTGGACCGTTTGATCAACATCCAATGGTCAGAATTATCCAGATCTCTAATTTGAGTTATTTTGAGAGTTTTAAACCTAATTTTTGAATGGGATTTTGGGGACCCAAACCATCCTGATTAGCCTATTTAAAAGGTATGCTGCCTGCTGTTGCCAAAAAGAAGAAGCAGAGAGCCAGAGAGTTTAGAATTAGATAGAGATGGGAGAGATAGAGAGAACAGAGAGAGAAGAGAGAGAAAGAGAGAAGAGAGATTTGAGAGAGAGTTTTTATTCTTTATTTTCTTTTCTCTCTTCAAGACATCGATCAAGGAGCCTCTTCTTCTTCACCAAGTTCTCCACACCAAGAGCAATGGACAATCAATTTCAGCAATCAAACAGTCTAATTTCTTCTATGCTTTTTATTTTATTTGCTATTTTTGAACTTGTTATCATGAACTAAATTTTATTTTACTAAGGCTAAGGTGTAGCCACTCTTTTGATGCAATATTCAGTATGATTTATTTTTAATTTTATAATTTTATTCATGAGGAGTATATAAATCTGATCTTAATGCTTTTAGATTACTGGCCATCTTCTAATTGATCTGATGAACATAGATGTTACGGACCAAGTACATCTATGTTATGCTTCTTGATTATATACCTTGTATTATGAATCAAATTAGAATTCATATGCATGCGAAAATTTTAGTGCGCTTTGGATGCAGCGTATTTTAATTAGAGGGTTTCACAAAACTTAATGCATTAATATTTATTTAAATTACACCTGGAATCCAAAGGATAATTAATAAATATTGATAGTTTTGCTATGCCTGGACCAAAGGATAGTGAATAAATTAGGAGACTCCACCATCACATGAAATAAAATTAATCTAATTTAATAAATAGTTAAATATTGTATTGACTGAGTTGGTGAATCCGATTGCCTTAGTAATCCATTGCTCTTGAGTTTAAAATCCCTAATAATTATACACTCTATTTTTTTAAAATTTTTAATTATTTTTTTATTTTTTAATTTAATTTTTATTCTCATAAATCGATCTTCTAAATAAAGCATAGGAAAGAATTTTTTAGTACTTTTTCTTCAATCCTCTAGGGATGATACTCTACTCACTTACTTTATTACTTGATCGACTGGTGCACTTGCCATAGCTATAGATTAGCATGCATCACCAAGATTTAATTTTGCAAGCTTCTCTGCAACTCTTGATTGCTAGAGATCGTATCCTCTAATGAAGGCCTATTGAGTGAAGGCCACCTTGATATCCTCAGCTCTTCTGAAGACTTGAAGGAGGAAATGACCTCTTCCACTGCCCGCCTCTTCTCTTCAGCAGAGTTCATCTTGACCTCCTTCCTTTTTCTTTCCTCCAAGGTCAATGCTACCCTCAAGTCCGTAGAAGTCCGCTCCTCTTTTTTAAGCGCCTCCTGTAGATGTCCAACTTTGGCCAAGAGATGGCTTACCTCAACCTTATACAATTGGGCCTTTTTTACAGCTTTTGAGACCTCGATTTTCTCAGCATTGATTGTTTCAATATTAGCGATCAATTGGGGGCCGATCTGCAAGCAACAAAATTAGTTATACTATTGAAGAACTCATAATCGAACTTGAAAAATAGGAAAATAAATTACTACCTCGAGGTATGCCCCGAGGGAGTCCTTGACCCACTGATCAAGGTTGGTATAGGTAATCCTCTTGATGATGTGTGGAAGGGCATGCATCGACCAAGGCCTTAAGAACCCTCTAGTCATTGAAGGAAGCATTGTCCCAATCGATGCTATCAATTATCCTAAATTACATTAGGGTCGAGCCCTTCTAGCGACTGTCTTCTTCTTCTTCCTTTTTATTTTCTCCTCAGAGAGAGGAGCTGAAACAGGGACCTCGGCAGGCAGGCTCAAGGTTGTCAGTGGTACCATGGCTTCTAGAGTGGGAACTCCTTCTGTTGGAGCGGTGGAGCTTGAGTCTCTGACTTTTTCTTGTTTGGATGGTTCTCCGGAGGCCTTCTTCTTTCTTTTCTGAGCCTAAAGCCTTCTTGACAGCATCTCAATTTCTTCAGGAGTCATTTCTATAATAACAGTGAAGCTAGAGTTAGAAGAGAAATTAGGAGAACAAAAAAAGATGAATATTACCTTTGGGGTCGAACGGGCTTAAACCAAGGTTGAACAGAATCTAGTTGTCAACAAGTTCAAAAAATAAAAAAAATTATAATCTCTTAGCCTATTGACAAAATCAAGATCCAAACTTTTTAAATTGGGAGCTCGACAGACTGAATCTCTTAAATGCCCTCAAGGAGAAAGTCCTAATTTTATGGTTGGATAAGAGATGAAAAAAAAACCTCCCCTTCTAGTTATGAATGGAAGAAGAGGCGCTCTTCAATAGCCCCTTCTTGCCAAACTGGGGGAGAGATACCACCAATCTTTAATGGTGGGATAGCATTTGAAGGTAAAGTGTTACAGAATAAGAAAATGATAGGATGAACTTTGGCTGAGATACAAAAAGAGAGGAATCTTGTGATAAATATAAAGGAGTTCGACACTACAGAGGCTAAGAAAATATTTAAAAAGCGAAAAAGTGCTACTACAAAAGAAAAAAGAGGAAGTCTTAATCCAGCATGAAAGGCCTTTAAATACAAATAAAAGCGACTCGGGGGAGGGGCACAAGCTCAGCTGCTCGGTCCGGGAAGCTTCAGTTCGTATTTAGGAGGAATCCCGTACTAGATTCTAATCAGGGATAGATCTTTAGGAGACAAGGAATAAGAAATAGTTTCAGATATAAAGTTCGGATGAGGTGCATCCCTAAGTTCTATTTCTTCCTTAGAATTGGAATTTTGGGAGGTCGGACCGGATGGGCTCCTAGAACTAGTTGACCAGGAAATGTCAGAAGATATTTTGGATCTAACAAAGTATAGAAAATTTCCTAAAATCGAGCCAAAAATAATAGACAGACAGAATGAACATGAAAAAAACTATAGATCCCTTTCTAAGAAGCTTCTAATGCGAAAAATCAAGAGGATGAATAAAGAAGTACAAATAAAGGGTTAGGACATTAAAGTGGCGAGAGGAGACAGAAATGCAGCCGAAGAATCGAAGGATGAACGAAAATAGGATGACCACAGGAAAGACGGAGCAGAACACTCAGGCTTGAGGAAGATGAAAAACATAGAAGGAAAGGAAAACTAGATGGAGATAGAAAATCAGGGGAGGAGATGATGTTTAAATAGTTAGAGAAAATCAGAAGTGGTTATGATTGCAGATCCTCTTTGCCCAATCCCGACCTACCGCATGTTCCAGTCATCATGCTCGCGATCGGCATCTAATGAAGCAGCTATGGCACCATTCCTGGAGCTTTGCACTGAAGGAAATTTTGAAAACAAATGTCGTTTTGGGTCATTCAATATTAAGAAAGTTTCAACGTCAGTTTAAATATGCCAAAAGTTTTTCATCGATCAAGAGCAGGAAGCCCAAAAAGAACTTCGACAATTGAAATCCTTATACTCTCTTCATTCAAACTTCGAACTTGGAAGTAGAGGGATAGTGTTGGGGGTAAAATATATTCCACCGAAGTCTAGTGAATTGACCGATCTTGATATGGTATCATTTGGAGCAGTGATGTTAATATCTAAATTCCAATCATATTACTCCCTAGTCCCAGCCCAATTCAGGAAGTTCGGCCTTCAGACCCTGTCTACCAGGAGAACTTCTAGCTCTTTCCCTCTAGCAACTGCAAAACTCATCAAAGGCATGATGAACTTCATCCAGTCAAACTTAAAAAGTAAAAGAGTGTTAACTGACTCTGGTCCTGATATTAGTAGAACCCCATCGAATATTAAATTTCAGTACCATCTGACTTTGTTTATGGTAGATCTTGAAAGTGGCCGAATTCCTTCACGACAAACAACATATCTCATCAACCTTACATCAGGAATCCCGTCCAGCTGAATTTCTCTCCAGTTAAATTCTATTCTGGCTAAACTTCTTTTCTTTACTTTACGGATAGTGGCTGACCTTGAAAGTGGCCAAGTTTTTTTATCTCTTTCTGACAATTGCAGATCTAGCCAGCTTATATTATGCATATTGGTTGAATGAGTTCGAATAGTGAAAGAACTTCATCATTAGTATAAGTCTAATTTCCAATCCAAAATAGTAGTGACTCCATAGACACTAATGTTGGAAAATATGCAGGATTTCATGCATGAATTTCAAAATCTCTTTAAAAAATAACATAGCAAAACATGCAAATTAAACCATTTAATCTATAAATGCATGTAATCTAATTACTAAACCCTACATCTAGGATCTATAACATGTTATAATGCATTCTAAATTTGAAAATAAAAGTGTTTGATATTGATCAAATCCATATCCTAGATCTAGAATGATTCTAGATCTAAAACCTAGATCACATCTAGGTGAGAGGAGAGATCATATCTCTTACCTTGCATGGATCGAGAACTTCATGGTTGATTTTTGTTGTTGTCTTTGGAGCCATACATGCATCCGACCTCTATAGAAGATCCATACGAGGCTGCAACAAAATCAAAGATTCGTCGAACGAAGATCCGCTCGAAGTGCTAGCTTCTTGTGGATCCCTTCGGATGGTTAATCTAAAATTTATTCTTTGGATCTCTTAGATATTCTAAGAGATGAAGAATAAGAGGAGGATTAGGAGAGAAATTCAATCTTTAGATTTTCCAAAAATCAAAAATTAAATTCATTAGAAAAGGACCTAAGAGAAGATAAATCTTCTCTTTCAGGACATCAACGATTGATGTCTTGAAAGTGTTGATGCCCTGAAAGCATCCTTATGCTAGGACAAAGGGAAGACCTTCTCCTCTAAGCTTTTTTCATATTTTTAGATCTCACACAATCTAATTTTTCTCATAAAAAAATCATACAAAAATATAGAGAAGAAGAGTTCTCAAAGAAACCCTAAGAGAAGACCATCTTCTCTTTTCTTTCTCTTATCAGGACATGATCAGATCATGTCCAAAATTGATCTTCATGCCCTAACATCTTGGAGCATAGATCTCCATGCCCTCATCCTCTCTCTCTCTCTCTCTCTCTCAAATTCTTATCATATAAAAATAGATCGAAAATAAAGGATAAAGATTTTTAAATAAAATTATAAGAGAAAGCAATCTTCTCTCTTACCTTGTCTCTTTAAGATATCAACCTTTGATGTCATAATTGAAGGATTTTCTCCAAGAAGTTGGGTGCCATCATCCCTCATGCCATTCTCCTCTTTTTCCTCTTTCTTTTTGATGGAACACTGGAATTTTTGACACCCTCCTCCTATCTAATAAGAGGCACCACAAAATAAGGGAGACTAAGTCAAAATGACCTAGTCAAACAAGGAAGCAATGGGGCATCCAACTCTTGGACACCCCTTCCCCTATTTTCTCTGCATGGAGATCAGGAAACCATGCACAAAAGGAGAGAAAAAAATGGCAACAAAAAACAAATATGGCATGGAGAAAAATGGTGCAAGAGGGGAAGAGGAGTTTTGGTCAAGAGGGACTCTTTCAAAAGGAAACAATTCCAAACCACTTTCCAAAAAGGGTCAAATCAAATTTGATTCAAATTAAACTAGATATGTAACATGGGAAATCAATCTTAGGCATGAAAATCATAGAAAAATCTAGAAATAAAATTAGACGGGCGTTGGAGATAATTTGCACAAGGAAGAAATCAAGAAATACTAGTCCAACTAGGATTCTCATCTTTTGACTAGTTCAAATCAATTTTTAATCCAATTAAAATAAGATTAATGCAAGCCTAATTATGGATGATCCTAGTTCAACTAAAAATCTAATTAAGTTAGATTTAAATAATATTTAAATTTAATTTAAATTCTAACTTAATTATGAATTAGGTGCACTCAAATCCTAGTCCAACTAGAAATTATTTTTTTCTTGCAATTGGCTTATCCAATAAATCAATTAGACTTAATCTAATTAAGTCTAAATTAATTTTAATTGAATCTAATTTAATTAAACTTGATCTCAGCCAGATTGCTCAATCAGATTGAGCCAATTAACAATTTAATTACTAATCGACCCTCCTGCAACACTTGCATTAGCTCAAACATCAATTGCATTGAATATTTGATCTCAGAATGATTTTCAATCATCAATTAACCATTTGATTAAGTTATAACCTCTAATGTGTATGATCCTATAGGTTCAAACCTAAGCTGGTAGCATGGAAACTAATTTTTATACCAATCAAAGTAACCATCTAGCAATGATTTTCGATATCTGGATAGATCGAATGTATGTAAAGCAACATTCTTAGAATTCTAGCCTATGGTTATCGTATAATTCATCCCTATGATCAATAATGCTCAAGACAACTTCGAGTATGCTATCAACACTTATACAAGTCATCTCTATTGTGTCTCAAAATTTTGCAAATCTCATGACTCCTCATGAGGATTATGCAGGCCTTGATTTTGCTAAATTGAAACACAACGAGATATTCTCTTCCTGAAGCTAATCAGAAGTGGTCAATCCCATCTTGATTGATACACTGACTTCATAAGTACTTGACTATATCCAAAATTTTTTTGAACCTATATTAGAAGTATAGACAGTCCGACATCAAAGTATAGTGAGTTGCTTGCAAGTCATCATGGTGATCTCAGGTCGGAGGGACAGTTATACCAATTGGCCTTAGCTAGCTACTCTTGATAGTAGAGTGCTACATTGATCATGTTTAGTACAGATGTACTCCTACATCTCATCTGGATGCCGTACCAGTATCTCTACACTATTTGATTACGAGGATAACCAATGCATATGGCATACAACAATCTATACTTACTAAGTTATCGTCCTTATTAATAACTTATCATTTGATCGCGAATAATTTAAGAACCATCCGATAAATCATCCTTTATCGATTGATTATGGTTTTAAGAACTTCATCATAATTTAGGAGTTCATTTAAGAAAGATAGAACTTTTATGATGAACCAACTAAATAACTATTATCAAGATAATTCATATACTAATTCCAATCATCTACCACTTAGATAATTGGCTTTAAGACACATTTTTCAACAACTCCCACTTGGACTAAAGTCAATCAGAACGATATCAAATATCCTATTTTTTACTTGAGTTCGTAGAACTTCTTAGTTCCACAGCCTTAGCAAATGAGTCTATCAAGTTCTTGTTTTCAATCGATCTTCTAAAGATTGACGTCATCCTGATATAAAATCAAAGGTGATAGCGATGTAGAATATGCTGGTCTTTTGGTTCTTTAGCCTAAGCTATTGCTCCAATGCTAGATAGGACTAGACCATCGATGGAGCATGCCACTCCCAACCTGCTAATGAACCTCAGCAGCTACATAGCTTATATGGTAGCATCATTTGCTATGATGTACTCTACTTCACTAATTGAATAGGCTATAATATCCTGCTTGAAACCTTTCCAGTAGATTGCTCCTGCAATTAGGGTATGATCCAACATTTTCTTATTGTCATCTTGTTCTGATTGAAATTAAAACATTCACATATTTTAAGTCAGTATTTTCATATTTGAGTCACTGGATCTTAGTATTTTCCAAATACTTAGAGATTATCCATACAATCTGATAAGTGGTAAAAATATACTAATAAAAGTATTAAATTATAAAATAAATTAATCTATTTTTTTTAAAAATTAATATTTTTGTTAATCTTATATAGAAAAGAAGGCCACCAATATGAAGATCTTATTTTTCTGATTCAGATGAAATAAATTTTAGGCAAAATGGACTTCAAATGAGCCCAAAATTGAATTTCAAAAAAAAAAGAGAGCGGATCCGGTTCAAACCGATTCAGAAAAATCAGCTTAGCAGACTGCTCGATCCGACCGCACCCAGCAAACTGACCCACTGATGCAATACTGACGTCAGCATTTTTTGCGGCGCACGGTGGACCGTTTGGAGGGCATTTCGGAGATTTCATATGGAGAAGCACATTCCGATTGGCTGAAGAATGTGGTGGTCCACGCAACACTGGGTTCGCGCATGATCTATAGAGGGCAATATGGAAATTTTGTCTGATCCGATGGGCACCTTTCACTAGAATTTGATCGGACGGTCGAGATGCATGCGCTAACGAACGACAGATGCAGCTCTCGATCGAGATCTAATGGTTGAGATTCATCCCGACTTTAAAACTAAGAATCAGAGGCTTCTCTATGCACGATCTGACAGCCCAGATTTGATCTTCAAGGCTGATCCGATAGTCCAAAAGAATTCTGACTTGATTTGGGATTTTAAAATAATTTTTGAGTGATTTTTGGACCGTTTGATCAACATCCAATGGTTAGAATTGGTCCAGAACTCTTTTTGAGTTATTTTGAGAGTTTTAAACCTAATTTTAATAGGATTTCGATGAAAAAATTTGTCTCTCAGCCTATAAAAAGTCTGCTACTACCGAAGAAAAAAAAGAGGTGAGACAGTGAAAAAAAAGAAAAAAAAGAGAAAGAGAGGAGAGAGGTAGAAAGAGAAGAGAGATTTTTGAGAGAAAAAGAAGGCTTTTAATTTTTTTTCTTTTCTTCTTTCGACAATCAGAACATTGATCAAGGAGCTTCTTTTCTTCTTCACCAAGTTCTCCACACCAAGAGCGAAGGACAATCAATTTCAGCAATCAAACAGTCTAATTTTTCTATGCTTTTTATTTTATTTGCTATTTTTGAACTTGTTATCATGAACTAAATTTTTTTTACTAAGGCTAAGGTGTAGCCACTCTTTTGATGCAATATTCAGTATGATTTATTTTTAATTTTTAAATTTTATTCATGAGGAGTATATAAATCTGATCTTAATGCTTTTAGATTACTGGCCATCTTCTAATTGATCTGATGAACATAGATGTTACGGACCAAGTACATCTATGTTATTGCTTCTTGATTATATACCTTGTATTATGAATCAAATTAGAATTCATATGCATGCGAAAATTTTAGTGCGCTTTGGATGCAGCGTATTTTAATTAGAGGGTTTCACAAAACTTAATGCATTAATATTTATTTAAATTACACCTGGACCAAAGGATAATTAATAAATATTGAATAGTTTTGCTATGCCTGGACCAAAGGATAGTGAATAAATTAGGAGACTCCACCGTCACATGAAATAAAATTAATCTAAAAATCTGAATATTGTATTGACTGAGTTGGTGAACCGATTGCCTTAGTAATCCATTGCTCTTGAAGTTTAAAACCCTAATAATTTACACTCTCTCTATTTAATTAAAAACTTTTTAATTATTTTTTATTTTATTCTTTAATTTCTTATTCTCATAAATCGATCTTCTAAATAAAGCATAGGAAAGAGCTTTTCAGTACTTATTTTTCCAATCCTCTAGGGATGATACTCTACTCATTCACTTTATTACTTGATCGACTGGTGCACTTGCCATAGCTATAAATTAGCACGCATCAAGTTTTTGGCACCGTTGCCGGGGATTGTGTCTAAAATAATATTAAAATTTTGATCCTAGCTTTACTTTAGAAATTTATTTTTAATTTTTATTATTTTAAAAAAAAATTTTGTTCAGTGCATGACACGTACTGGACATAGTAACTTACTACCTTTAGATCCAGAAATTGAAAGGAACCATTAGAAGACTACAACAAGAGAAGAAACATGGCAGCTGAAGATCCTAACGACATCAATCTAGGATTGGATATGGCGACTGAAGGACAGCATGAAGCTATTCGACCAGTACATCATCCATTAAATGATTACATCACACCATCTGTAGCCGATGCAGCTTCGAGCATCAGGAGACCGCCTGTACGAGCAAACAACTTCGAAATAAAATCGACGATGATCCAGATGATTCAATCAACTGTCCAATTCAGTGGACACGTGCATGATGATCCGAATGCCCATATTTCTAATTTTCTTGAACTTTGTGATACTTTTAAAATTAATGGGGTGTCGGATGATGCTATTAGATTAAGGTTATTTCCTTTCTCTTTATGGGACAAAGCTAAGAGTTGGCTTCATTCTCTTCCTGTACAGGTTCTATCACAACTTGGGATGTCCTAGCCCAAAAATTCTTAGCCAAGTACTTTCCACCTTCCAAGACTGCCAAGATGCGCAACGATATCACTTCTTTTATGCAGATGGACATGGAGACACTATATGAGGCTTGGGAGCATTTCAAGGAAACTGCTGAGGAGATGTCCACATCATCAACTATCCGTATGGCTTCAGGTACAAACTTTCTATAATGGTTTATCTCCTACTAATCGTTCTATGATTGATGCAGCAGCAGGAGGAACCATTAATCAAAAAATGGAGGAAGAAGCCTTCGATCTGATCGATGAGATGGCATCAAATAGCTATCAATGGCAGACAGAACGCATGATGCCAAAAAGACTAGCAGCTGTGCAGGGAGTAGATTGCGTGCCAACCTTACTAGCTGAAATTGCAGCCCTTAGAGCCGAAGTCAACAACTTAAAGGGAACAGCTATGCATGTTCAGAGCATTACTTGTGACCTATGTGGAGGAGGACACGATACGAGCAATTGCCAGACAGGTAATCCTTTTGCTAAAACAACTGATACAGCTAATTATATTGGTAATTTTTTCAGGCCGCAACAAAACAATCCCTACTCCAACACATACAATCAAGGGTGGAGGCAGCACCCAAATTTCTCATGGAGCAATCAAAATGCAGCACAACAGCCACCCCCGGGATTCCAAGTACCTGAAAAGAAGTCCAACATGGAAGAGCTGATGGTCAAATTTATGCAAAACCAAGAAGCAACTATAAAAAATTTGGAAGCCAAACTTAGGCAGGACCAAACAGCAGCAATTCGAAACTTGGAGATGCAAATAGGTCAAATGGCTAAGATAATCTCCGAGAGACCTCAAGGGATCCTTGCCCAAGCAATACGGAGACCAAATCCAAGGGAGCAAGTCAATGCTATCACCCTAAGAAGTGGTACAAAGCTGGAGGAGCCACATCAGAAGAAAGAGACTGAAGAGCCAACTACAAATAAGAACCATCAACTAAAATTCGTCAGTCACCAAAACAACCAGCAGATGGATGGTCTCCAGGTATACGAGTTTGCTGATCCAAATGTGAAGCCCTACGTGCCGCCACTACCATTCCCAGAGAGACAAATACAGCATCCAGATAAGAAATTTTCTAACTTTTTCAAAATTTTAAAGAATTTACATATTAATATTCCTTTTGTAGATGCTATTACTCAAATGCCCAGGTATGCCAAGTTTCTCAAAGAAATCCTTAACAAATAAGAAAAAGCTGAAGGAGCATGAGAGAATAAATTTGAATGAAGAATGCTCAGCAATACTTCAAAATAAATTACCACAGAAGCTAAAAGATCCAGGGAGTTTTACTATCCCCTGCATTATTGGTGATTGTAGTTTTGATAAAGTTTTATGTGATTTAGGAGCAAGCATTAATCTCATGCCTTTTTCTATTTTCAGGAAGCTGGGTCTAGGAGAACCAAAGCCTACCACTATTACTCTTCAATTAGCCGACAGATCCATTAAATATCCAAGAGGTATAGTGGAGGATGTCTTGGTAAAGGTAAACAAGTTTATTTTTCCTGTTGATTTTATTGTTCTTGATATGAAAGAAGATTATGATGTACCCCTTATTTTAGGGAGACCCTTTTTAGCTACTGGAGGAGCTTTAATAGATGTTCAACAAGAAAAATTAATTCTTAGAGTCCAAGATGAACAAGTTACTTTTAATGTTTTTCAAAGATACTAAACATCCTGATGATAATCAAACTTATTTTCTAATTGATATTATTGACAATCCATTATATGAGAATTCTGTAGAAAATAGGTTTGAGACTATAAAAGCGAGCAATGTCAAATTGAAAGAGGACTCGATCAAACATGAAAGTATTCCAATTGAAGTGGCACCAGATTGATCCACTTTAGAACTCAAAGAAAGTCAAGCTGAAGACTATAAATCAGAACTACTAGATAGGTTGTTTCTTTTCTTTTTAGTTTTGATCATTTTTTTTTTTTTTTTTTCAGTAATTTATTGTTGCTCTTTTACTGCTTTGGTGTGTATTTTCAATTTTGCAGAAAAAATCAATGAGAGCTCAAGCAAAATTTCAAAGCTCCAAAGAACCAGACTGAACCAAATCAGGTGTATTCCTTCCTATCCTTTATTGCATCCCTTTATTTTTCTTTCTCCTTTAAGACAATGTAGAATAAGTTAATAAAAAAAAAAAAAAAACATGTGTCAAGAAGAAAATCTTGAGCAAGATAAACTGGATAAGTGATAAAAGATAGAATTATTTGCTAATGAATGTAATGAGTTAAAGAAGTAGATTAGTTGGTCAACTTTTAGCAGCCTACTTAGGTCATTAAAAGACTTATTAGCACTTCTTTAATTGCACATGCACACTAACAAGGCAAAGTAGGTATTGATTATAAGGCCAACTGAGGATTCAATTATCACTAAAAATTGATAATTAATATACATTCTAATCAAAGAAACTTGAATTTAAGGAAAGAGCTACCTGCCTAAAAATAAAGTGCAAAAGATAGAGTATATGTGGATTGCCCAAAGCCTAGTAACTGGGTCTCTGCACCTAGGTCAAGTGTGAAAATTCACGTAAAACGGTGAAGGAAAGGCCAGGATGCTCAGCACAGTAAAAAAAAAAAAAAAAAGAGGGCAGTGTGAAAGCTACCTTAATTCATGAGTATAAAATTGAGAATGTATAGAAAATTGACCAAAATAGGTGATAAGAGAGGATACTTTTGTTCTTTTAATTTAATACTGAAATGCTAAAGTTAGTCATCACGAATACAAGTGCTATAGATCTTTGATGTACTCTAACAAAGTTTTTAATTGTATTGACTGAAAAATTTGCTTCTGAAGCTCAATGCTTAGTTAGCAGTATTTTCTAAACTTTTTTACCTTTAATCCTAGATTTTATCTTTGTGATGGATAATCTTATTGAAACATGGTATTAAATAAAACATTGCTAAGGGACTAGCAATGACTAAGTTGGGGGGTGTGATAAGTGGTAAAAATATACTAATAAAAGTATTAAATTATAAAATAAATTAATCTATTTTTTTAGAAATTGATACTTTTTATTAATCTTATGTAGGAAAGAAGGCCACCAATGTGAAGATCTTATTTTTTTGATTCAGATGAAATAAATTTCAGGCAAAACGGACTTCAAACGAGCCCAAATTGAATTTCAAAAAAAAAAAAAAGTTCGGTTCAAACGGTTCAGAAAATTGGCTCAGCGTTCAACCAACCCAATGATGCTGACGTCAGCATTTTTCATGGGCACGGTGGACCATCTGGAGGGTATTTTGAAATTTCACATCAGAAAACGCTCCGATTGGCTGAAGAATTGGCGGTCCATGCAACACCGGGCTCGTGCATGGTCTACAGGAGGGCAATTTGAGAATTTTGTCTGATCCAACGGGCGGTTTCACTGAAACTTGATCGGACGGTCGAAAAGAAAGCACTGATGGACGGCATCCACAGCTCCCGATCGAGATCCAACGGCTGAGATTCATCCCGACGTTAAACTAAAGATCAGAAGCCTTCTTTCTATGCGATCAATGGCCCAGATTTGATCCAATGATCCAATGGCTATGAATTCCGACTTGATCTGGGA
>QRFJ01000037.1:175595-354687 GCA_006176705.1 Cocos nucifera
TATTCGACCAGTACATCATCCATTAAATGATTACATCACACCATCTGTAGCCGATGCAGCTTCGAGCATCAGGAGACCGCCTGTACGAGCAAACAACTTCGAAATAAAATCGACGATGATCCAGATGATTCAATCAACTGTCCAATTCAGTGGACACGTGCATGATGATCCGAATGCCCATATTTCTAATTTTCTTGAACTTTGTGATACTTTTAAAATTAATGGGGTGTCGGATGATGCTATTAGATTAAGGTTATTTCCTTTCTCTTTATGGGATAAAGCTAAAGAGTTGGCTTCATTCTCTTCCTGCAGGTTCTATCACAACTTGGGATGTCCTAGCCCAAAAATTCTTAGCCAAGTACTTTCCACCTTCCAAGACTGCCAAGATGCGCAACGATATCACTTCTTTTATGCAGATGGACATGGAGACACTATATGAGGCTTGGGAGCATTTCAAGGAAACTGCTGAGGAGATGTCCACATCATCAACTATCCGTATGGCTTCAGGTACAAACTTTCTATAATGGTTTATCTCCTACTAATCGTTCTATGATTGATGCAGCAGCAGGAGGAACCATTAATCAAAAAATGGAGGAAGAAGCCTTCGATCTGATCGATGAGATGGCATCAAATAGCTATCAATGGCAGACAGAACGCATGATGCCAAAAAGACTAGCAGCTGTGCAGGGAGTAGATTGCGTGCCAACCTTACTAGCTGAAATTGCAGCCCTTAGAGCCGAAGTCAACAACTTAAAGGGAACAGCTATGCATGTTCAGAGCATTACTTGTGACCTATGTGGAGGAGGACACGATACGAGCAATTGCCAGACAGGTAATCCTTTTGCTAAAACAACTGATACAGCTAATTATATTGGTAATTTTTTCAGGCCGCAACAAAACAATCCCTACTCCAACACATACAATCAAGGGTGGAGGCAGCACCCAAATTTCTCATGGAGCAATCAAAATGCAGCACAACAGCCACCCCCGGGATTCCAAGTACCTGAAAAGAAGTCCAACATGGAAGAGCTGATGGTCAAATTTATGCAAAACCAAGAAGCAACTATAAAAAATTTGGAAGCCAAACTTAGGCAGGACCAAACAGCAGCAATTCGAAACTTGGAGATGCAAATAGGTCAAATGGCTAAGATAATCTCCGAGAGACCTCAAGGATCCTTGCCCAAGCAATACGGAGACAAATCCAAGGGAGCAAGTCAATGCTATCACCCTAAGAAGTGGTACAAAGCTGGAGGAGCCACATCAGAAGAAAGAGACTGAAGAGCCAACTACAAATAAGAACCATCAACTAAAATTCGTCAGTCACCAAAACAACCAGCAGATGGATGGTCTCCAGGTATACGGTTTGCTGATCCAAATGTGAAGCCCTACGTGCCGCCACTACCATTCCCAGAGAGACAAATACAGCATCCAGATAAGGAAATTTTCTAACTTTTTCAAAATTTTAAAGAATTTACATATTAATATTCCTTTTGTAGATGCTATTACTCAAATGCCCAGGTATGCCAAGTTTCTCAAAGAAATCCTAACAAATAAGAAAAAGCTGAAGGAGCATGAGAGAATAAATTTGAATGAAGAATGCTCAGCAATACTTCAAAATAAATTACCACAGAAGCTAAAAGATCCAGGGAGTTTTACTATCCCCTTGCATTATTGGTGATTGTAGTTTTGATAAAGTTTTATGTGATTTAGGAGCAAGCATTAATCTCATGCCTTTTTCTATTTTCAGGAAAGCTGGGTCTAGGAGAACCAAAGCCTACCACTATTACTCTTCAATTAGCCGACAGATCCATTAAATATCCAAGAGGTATAGTGGAGGATGTCTTGGTAAAGGTAAACAAGTTTATTTTTCCTGTTGATTTTATTGTTCTTGATATGGAAAGAAGATTATGATGTACCCCTTATTTTAGGGAGACCCTTTTTAGCTACTGGAGGAGCTTTAATAGATGTTCAACAAGAAAAATTAATTCTTAGAGTCCAAGATGAACAAGTTACTTTTAATGTTTTCAAAGATACTAAACATCCTGATGATAATCAAACTTATTTTCTAATTGATATTATTGACAATCCATTATATGAGAATTCTGTAGAAAATAGGTTTGAGACTATAAAAGCGAGCAATGTCAAATTGAAAGAGGATTCGATCAAACATGAAAGTATTCCAATTGAAGTGGCACCAGATTGATCCACTTTAGAACTCAAAGAAAGTCAAGCTGAAGACTATAAATCAGAACTACTAGATAGGTTGTTTCTTTTCTTTTTAGTTTTGATCATTTTTTTTTCTTTTATTTTTTCAGTAATTTATTGTTGCTCTTTTACTGCTCTAGTGTGTATTTTCAATTTTGCAGAAAAATCAATGAGAACTCAAGCAAAATTTCAAAGCTCCAAAGAACCAGACTGAACCAAATCAGGTGTATTCCTTCCTATCCTTTATTGCATCCTTTATTTTTCTTTCTCCTTTAAGACAATGTAGAATAAGTTATAAAAAAAAAAAAAAATCATGTGTCAAGAAGAAAATCTTGAGCAAGATAAACTGGATAAGTGATAAAAGATAGAATTATTTGCTAATGAATGTAATGAGTTAAAGAAGTAGATTAGTTGGTCAACTTTTAGCAGCCTACTTAGGTCATTAAAAGATTATTAGCACTTTCTAATTGCACATGCACACTAACAAGGCAAAGTAGGTATTGATTATAAGGCCAACTGAGGATTCAATTATCACTAAAAATTGATAATTAATATACATTCTAATCAAAGAAACTTGAATTTAAGGAAAGAGCTACCTGCCTAAAAATAAAGTGCAAAAGATAGAGTATATGTGGATTGCCCAAAGCCTAGTAACTGGGTCTCTGCACCTAGGTCAAGTGTGAAAATTCACGTAAAATGGTGAAGGAAAGGCCAGGATGCTCAGCATAAAAAAAAAAAAAAAAGAAGAAAAGGCAGTGTGAAAGCTACCTTAATTCATGAGTATAAAATTGAGAATGTATAGAAAATTGACCAAAATAGGTGATAAGAGAGGATACTTTTGTTCTTTTAATTTAATACTGAAATGCTAAAGTTAGTCATCACGAACACAAGTGCTATAGATCTTTGATGTACTCTAAGAAAGTTTTTAATTGTATTGACTGAAAAATTTGCTTCTGAAGCTCAATGCTTAGTTAGCAGTATTTTCTAAACTTTTTGACCTTTAATCCTAGATTTTATCTTTGTGATGGATAATCTTATTGAAATATGGTATTAAATAAAACATTGCTAAGGGACTAGCAATGACTAAGTTGGGGGGTGTGATAAGTGGTAAAAATATACTAATAAAAGTATTAAATTATAAAATAAATTAATCTATTTTTTTAAAAATTGATACTTTTATTAATCTTATGTAGGAAAGAAGGCCACCAATGTGAAGATCTTATTTTTCTGGTTCAGATGAAATAAATTTCAGGCAAAACGGACTTCAAACGAGCCCAGAAATTGAATTTCAAAAAAAAAAAAGGTTGGTTCAAATCGTTCAGAAAAATTGGCTCAGCAGACCGCCCGATTCAACCGTACCCAGCGACAACGCTGACGTCAGCATTTTTCATGGCGCACGGTGGACCATCTGAAGGGCATTTTGAAGAATTTCACATGAAGAAGCGCGCTCTGATTGGCTGAAGAATGCGGCGGTCCATGCAACACCGGGCTCGCGCATGGTCCTATGGAGGGCAATTTGGGAATTTTGTCTGATCCAACGGATGCGGTTTTCACTGAAACTTGATCGGACGGATCGAAAGAAGGCACTGATGGAACGGCATCCGCAGCTCCCGATCGAGATCCAACGGCTGAGATTCATCCCGACGTTAAAACTAAAGATCAGAAGGCTTCTTTCAATGCGATCGGACGGCCCAGATTTGATCCAACGGTTGATCCAATGGCTGATAAAATCCGACTTGATCTGGGTTATTTTAAGGGGTTTTTGAGTGATTTTTGGACCGTTTGATCAACATCCAATGGCAGAATTATCCAGATCTTAATTTGAGTTATTTTGAGAGTTTTAAACCTAATTTTTGATGGATTTTGGAAAAAAAATTTCTCTCATCTATAAAAAGCCTATGTTGCCAAAAAAAAAAAAGAGAGAGAGAGAAAAGAGAGAAGAAAAGAGAGAGAGAAAGAGAGAGAGAGAGAGGTAGAAAGAGAAGAGAGATTTTTGAGAGAAAAAAAGGGTTTTAATTTTTTTTTTTTTTCTTCGATAATCAGAACATCGATCAAGGAGCTTCTTTTCTTCTTCACCAAGTTCTCCACATCAAGAGCAAGGACAATCAATTTCAGCAATCAAACAGTCTAATTTCTTTATGCTTTTTATTTTATTTGCTATTTTTGAACTTGTTATCATGAACTAAATTTTCTTTTACTAAGGCTAAGGTGTAGCCACTCTTTTGATGCAATATTCAGTATGATTTATTTTTAATTTTAAATTTTATTCATGAGGAGTATATAAATCTGATCTTAATGCTTTTAGATTACTGGCCATCTTCTAATTGATCTGATGAACATAGATGTTACGGACCAAGTACATCTATGTTAATGCTTCTTGATTATATACCTTGTATTATGAATCAAATTAGAATTCATATGCATGCAGGAAATTTTAGTGCGCTTTGGATGCAGCGTATTTTAATTAGAGGATTTCACAAAACTTAATGCATTAATATTTATTTAAATTACACCTGGACCAAAGGATAATTAATAAATATTGATAGTTTTGCTATGCCTGGACCAAAGGATAGTGAATAAATTAGGAGACTCCACCGTCATATGAAATAAAATTAATCTAATAATCTGAATATTGTATTGATTGAGTTGGTGAATTGATTGCCTTAGTAACACATTGCTCTTAAGTTTGAAAATCTAATAATTACACTCTCTCTATTTTCTTAAAATTTTTAATTATTTCTTTATTTTGTTCTTTAATTTTTATTCTCATAAATTGGTCTTCTAAATAAAGTATAGGAAAGAGCTTTTCAGTATTTATTTTTTAATCCTCTAGGGATGATACTCTACTCATTTACTTTATTACTTGATCGACTAGTGCACTTGCCATAGCTATAGATTAGTATGCATCACAATCTTTCAGTGGTTCATACTTAGATCAAATTAGTATCTACTCACTACCATTAGTTAGTATACCATATCTAATTTTAAACATGGAGAAATTAGATGACAGCCAAATCTTTATTCTTCATAATGTTGGAATGCTATTCCTGATTAAGAGAACTTCATCCACAAACAACACAAGAAATAATACTATAGGACATTTTGCCCACTTATAAATATAGGGTTTGTCTTTGTTCATAATAAAGACATACGTTCAAAATGTATGTTCCAAAACTGAGAAAATAGCCAAATAGGCTTTATAGGTCTTTATCTCTCCATCTGCGCTACTCTGATTCTTTTGAAAATCTATTCATACCTAATGGATTCTATCCCTTCAGGTGAATCAACTAGTGTCCACACACTATTGATTTTCATGAGCTTCAATTTGGATTATGTGACTCTAAGCCACTTCTCAGAGTCAGACCACTGCATTGCATCCCTATAGGTGATTGGATCCTTGTTATTCTCATTAAGCTCAACAAGATCACCATCCCGAATCAAGACATTGAAGTATCTATCCGGCTAATGTGGTACTCTACTAGATCTCCTTAAAGGTGCTACTTTAATGGGCTCCAAATTTGATCTGATCAAATCTGATTCTGTAGATTACTAGATTATGTCGGTTCATCTCTACCAGTCAAACTTTCTCAAGTTCAACTTGATAGGCATCAGTTCCTTCTCTAAGAAATTTTTTTCGAAAGAAATGCCTTTCTGCTGGTGAACATCTTATATTCTTCAGCATGGTAGAATTAATAACCCTCAAATACCTATTGGACCAAGATCCAAGTTTATCTATATGCAAACCTTTGACATAGGCCAATCAACTCCAAAATCGAAGGTGAGAGAGTTTAGGTCTACGTTCAATCCATATCCCATATGGAGTCTTTACAATAGATTTACTCGATATATTTTCAGAGTAAAACTAGTAGTCATAAGAGCACAACCCTGAAACAAGCAGACAAGTAAATCCTATTATGGATTGAACCATGTCTAACAAAGTTTAACTTTTTCTTTTAGATACACTGTATTTCAAAAATAATTCACTGAGGGAGAATCCTATTCTCTCTTAGATATGTCACAAACTTATTGGATAAGTATTCACTTCTTCGATCTGATCAAAGTGTTCCAATATCATTTTTAGTTTATTTTTCTATTTTATTATTGAATCGTTTGAACATTTTAAAGTGTGAGCTTAGAAGTGGCACTCCCAAGTCTTAAAAATATGAGAAGATAGGTCATGGAAAGACATGAGTGAGCTAGAAGAAGAATCAGTCTCAATAGTAAAATTCAGAAACTGGGCCAGCTCACTCTGAGACTGAGTCGACTTAGTTGGAAATTGGGTCAACTCAGTCCAGGACTGGGTTGGCTAAGTCTCAGAGAAAAATTCAGATAGAAAGTAGTATTTTTGAACTGTTGACATGGTACACACTGGGTCGGCTCAGTATCAGATTGAGCCCACCCAGTCGTAGGTTAGCCGGCTCAGTTTTCATGGATTATTATTTTATGTACGTGGGTTGTTTGGGTTTGGAAAGTTTTTCTATGAGTTTGGACTTGATCCTTTGTAAAGTATATATACTGAAAATAGATCAAGATTGTAAGAGTACTAAAATATATTAAATAAAAGCTCTTTTCTCCTTCTCTTCTTCTCTATTTTTTGATTTATTTGATCATGCTTTCATAGAGATCTTTAAGAAGTACTTTCTTAATTGCTTGGCTAATCATCGGTGGCCACGTCGATCCATGTGGGAAGAGCGCACATTTTCAACATTTGGTATCAAAGTGGTGTTGCATGGAAGGAAGACACCTAGGGTTTATTATATCCAGGATCTGTTGTACTAGGTTTTATCCTAAAACTTTTAGTTTGCTTCGTGGTTGTCTCTAGATTGAGTGGAGATTGTTTACATGGAGGAACGATGATAAAGAAGTTTGGAAAGAGGATCTAGGGCTAGTTAGATCTTCTGTGAAGGATAGTTTTACTGGTGTATGATCGTGAAGGGTGTTAGGGATCCATTCTTGACTTGTTTGAAGTCATGGGATCAAGTGGATTCAAGATGAATTTTGAGAAGTTTGATGGTAAGAAAAACTTTATCCTATGGCAGCAAAAAGTAAAAGACTTGTTGGTTCAGCAGAGGATCTACAAGGTCTTGACAAAAGAAAGACCGAAAAAGATCAGTGCTGAGGATTGGAAAGAATTGGAGGAAATTACTTTTAGCATAATCTGGATGTGCTTGGCTGATCAGGTTTTGCCTGAGGTTTGCATAGAGACTACAGCAAGGGACTTTAAGAGAGACTGGAGAATACATACATGGAAAAGAACATGACGAATAAGCTGTGGTTGAAGAAACAGCTATATAGTCTGAGGATGCCCAAAGGCAGAGATCTTGTTGCACATATCCAAAGATTCATCAGGTGTATTTTGAGGTGATGAGTTTGGATATGAAGATCGAAGAGGATGATCGGGCATTGCTGTTATTATGCTCTCTCTCAAGTTCGTATGATGGTCTCATAACAACTCTAGTTTATGGAAAGAAGACCCTAAACTATAGAGAGGTTGTTGGTGTGCTCAGATCAAATGAGCAAAGAAAGAAGATCTGCAAGGGAGATCCTAAGTCTGAGATCTTGGTTGTGGATGAAAGATAGGGAAGATCAAAGAAGAAGATAAGAGAAAAATTCAAGAGCAGGTCAAAGTCTCGCGATCAGAGGAAGATGACATTAAAATATTATAAATGTCATCAACCTGGATACCTGAGGAGAGATTGTCCCCTTTTGAGATCAGAAAAAGAAAAGGCTAGCAAGGAAGATGATACAGCTTCTATGAGTAGTGGAGAAGATCTGCTAATTGTATCAGATGGATCCTTAGAGTGCGATACTATGTGGATATTAGATTCAGCATGCTCGCACCACTATACTTCTCATCAGGAGTGGTTTGCTACCTACCAGAAGGCTGATAGTGGAAGTGTCAGCCTTGGAGATGATCACCCATGCAAAGTAGCTGGAATTGGCTCTATCAGAGTGAGGATGTACGATGGGATTATTCGTACATTATCAAATATCAGTCATGTATCGAAGTTGAAAAAAAATTTAATTTCTTTGGGCTACTTGGAGGAGTAGGGTTATGCTTTTAGTAGCCAGGCTGGGAGTGGATGTCTGAAAATTTTCAAAAAAGCTTTGGTGGTGATGAGAGATAGAAGACTGAGCAACAATCTTTACAGAATGGAAGGCTCAGTGGTAAATGATAGTGCAGAGGTGCTAGTAGCGGCACAGGAGGAGCAAATTTTATATCGATTGTAGCACTATCGGATGGGTCATATGAGTGATCGTAGGCTCACAAAACTAAGCAGAAGAGATATGATCCCAACTCTGAAGAAGGAGGGCATAGATCTTTATGAGCCATGTATCTTTGGCAAACAGCATAGGATGAAGTTTGCCAGAAGTACCAAGCGTAGTGAGAGAGTGCTAAATTTAGTGCACTCGGATGTGTGGGGACCAGCTCCTATATCAGCTAGAGATGGGGTAAAATACTTTATTACTTTCATTGATAATTTCTCAAAGAAGATATGGGTTTATCTAATCAGAGAAAAATCAGAGATGTTTGCCCGATTTAGAGTCTGGAGAGCTAAAGTAGAGGAGTCAGAGAGATAAGTAAAGTGTCTGAGGTCAGACAATAGAGGAGAGTATACTAGCTTGGAGTTCAAAAGGTATTATGAGGAAAATGGCATCAAATGCCATTACACGATGAGGATGACTCTCTAGCAGAATGGTATTGCGGAGAAGATGAATCGAACACTGACCGAGAAGGCATGGAGTTTGAGGCTGCAGACATCACTCCCAAAGTCCTTTTGGGGTGATGCTCTAACTTTTTCTTATTTTCTTGTGAGCAGGTCCCCTCATTATAAGCTGAATGAAAGCAGTCCAGAAGAGATCTGGAGTGGAAAGAAGGTGGAGCTTGACCATCTGAAAGTCTTTGATTACATAGTCTATGCACATGTGGAGGCAATCGAAAGGAGCAAATTGGATCCAAAATCTTAAAAAATAATATTCATAGGGTATCCACAAGGAGTCAAGGGATATCTACTGTGAGACTCTCAAGCACAGAAGTCAGTGATCAGTAGGGATATTATCTTTGATGAGAAGAGCATCTTGAGGAGGTCTGGGATAGATGGAACTGAAAAAATAAAGATAAACAGTGGTGGCCAGTCAAAGAATGATGGCATGCAGGTTACATCCACTTATAGGAGTATTTCTACTGAGGTGGAGCTGGGCAGAAAAGTATTATCTCAGATTGAAAATTAGCATGGAGGGTTGGTAGTTCAAATCGATGTGCAGGAACAGCCACAGACATCGGGCAGAGATGTGCTAGTGAGAGTAGCTTTGCACAAGCTCCAGCGTACTATTAGAAGATCGATCAAATATGGCATTGATGAGGTTATCTCCTATACACTCATCAATACTAATAAAGATCTAGAAAATTATACAGAGGCTATGGAGAGTGAGAATCATGATTCATAGATGCAGGCCATGATAGAGGAGATGAAATCACTTGAGAAGAATCAGACATGGCAGTTGGTAGATCTTCCAGAGAGTGCTCGACCTATTGGCTCAAAGTGGGTGTTCATAAAGAAAGAAGCACCTTCAAAACAAGGTAAAATCAGATTCAAAGCAAGGCTGGTAGTAAAGGGATACTCACAAAGGGAAGGGATTGACTACATAAATTTTTTTTTTTTCTGGTGCGTCATACATCTATTCGAGTTTTGCTATCACTAGTGGCATAGCATAATATGAAATTGAAATAGATGGACGTGAAGATGGCCTTCCCTCATGGAACTTTGGAGGAAAGAATCTACATGAAGCAACCAGATGATTTCATGGAGATGGGATAGGAAGAAAAGGTGTGTTTACTTAGGAAGTCTTTGTATGCCTTGAAATAATTTCCTCGTCAGTGGTATCGAAGGTTTGATAGCTTTGACTTAAGCCTGGGTTTCAGCAGATGTGAACATGATTGTTGTATCTACGTCAAGGATGTAGATGAGGAAGATGTCCTATACTTATTATTGTATGTAGATGATATGCTCATAGCCAATAGAAGTATGGATGCTATGAAAAGATTGAAAAGGGCATTATCATTTGAATTTAAGATGAAAGATTTAGATCAAGCTGAGAAATTTCTTGGAATGAAGATTTGCAAAGATAGGTGCAAAGGAGTGCTCCATTTGTCATAAGAAAAGTATGTCCAAAAGGTTCTGAAGAGGTTTGGGATGAAGAAGGTCAAACCTGCAGAGATGCCATTGTCGAGCCATATGTCTCTCTCCAAGTTATAGTGCCTTCAATCAGAAGAGAAGAGAGAGTACATGGAATGAGTCCCTTATGCAAATGCTATAGGCAATGTGATGTATACTATGGTGTGCTGTAGACCAAATTAGCACATGTTGTGAGCACGGTTAGTAGATACATGGCTAACCCTGGGAAGGAACACTGAAAAGCATTAAAATGGATATTAAGATATCTACATGGGACAAGGAATTATGGTTTGATATTTGATGGGCAGTCGGGAGGATTTGGAGAACAATCTGTAAAGATGTGTGAAGGTTCATATACTTTGGAAGGATTTGTTAATGCAAATTATGCTGATGATCTTGATACAACGAGGTCTACTATTGGATGTCTCTTCTACGTATATGGTAGACCGGTGTCTTGAAGATCAATCCTTCAGCCAATCGTGGTCTTGTCTACCATAGAGGTTGAGTACATTGGGATAATGGAGGCTGCAAAGGAAGTCCTTTGGCTTAGGAGGCTGATTGATGAGTTGGGGATGGAGCAGAGCAAGGTTATACTATTCAATGATAGTCAGAGTGCTTTGTTGTTGACATAGAATCTAGTCTATCATACGCGCACAAAGCATATAGACGTGAGGTACCACAGAATCAGAGAGCTGATGGAGGAAGATAAAGTGGAACTGATAAAGGTCTATACCAAGAAGAATCAGTCTGATGCACTCACGAAGGTACTCTCTAGAGATAGCTTTTAGAGATGTGTGGCATGGATGGATTTGTTGAGAAGAGATGAGTTCATAAGAACTTGAAAGCACCAAGATGGAGAATGTAAGCTCAGAAGTGGCACTCCCAAATCTTAGAAACATGAAAAGATAGGTCATGAAAAGATGGGAGTGAGCTGGAAGAAGAATCAATCTCAATAATAAAGTTCAGAAACTAGGCTGGCTCACTCTGAGACTGAGCCGGCTCAGTTGGAAATTGGGTCGGCTCAGTCCAAGACTGGATTGGCTGGGTCTCAGAGAAAAATTCAAACAAAAAGCAGCATTTTTAGACTGTTGGCATGGTACACAACTGGGTTGACTCAGTATTAGACTGAGCCCACCCAGTCGTAGGTTAGCCGGCTCAGTCTAAAACTAGGCCAGCTCAGTTTTCGCAGATTATTATTTTGTGTACGTGGGTTGTTTAGATTTGGAGAGTTTTTGTTTGAGCTTGGACTTGACCCTTTGTAAAGTATATATACTAAAAATAGGTCAAGATTATAAGAGTGCTAAAATATACTGAATAAAAGCTATTTTCTTTCGAAAATCTCTTCTTCTCTTCTTCTCTATTTCTTGATTTATTTGATCGTGCTTCCATAGAGATCTCTAAGAAGTACTTTCTTGATTGCTTGGCTAATTACCAATGGCCACGTCGATCCGTGTGGAAAGAGCACATATTTCCAACACAAAGGATTCAAGCCAGACGTACCCAGGCCAAGATAGGTCATTTATAATGAAATATTAATATTTTCCTTTAGCACTTAAGTTCATAGGTCTAAATACATCACTATATATGAGACTTGGAACTTTATCAGCTCCTTTACCTTTTCTAATAAAAGATGATTTTATCATCTTTTCAAGAAGATAAGACTCACAGGTTATCAATGATTCACAATCATTAATGTCGAAGTTTTTCTCTCAAGCTAACATGTTTATCTTATTCTTGTCAAAATGACTAAGCCTATAATACCAAAGATAGACATTCCTGACATAATCTAACTTGGGCATTTATTAAATATGTACATTACACTTAACAAGCTATATAGATATAAAATGTTATTTTTATTATCCATGTATTATTGTAATATTATTCATAATAATATTACAATAATCTTCTTTATTGATAAATGATAATCATTTTTAACCAAAAGGCCAATAGAGATCATATTTATCATAAACAATGGATAGTGGTGATAATCACTCAAAATAATATCTTTTGAAAATAAGCTTGATAATTTCTAAAGCTAGGATTGGAACAAGACTTCCATCCCCAACATTTAGATATTTTTCATCATTTTTCAAATATTCCACTTTCCAATAGTCCTTGCAATAAATTGCATAAGACAACCGATATCTAATACCCAGGTAGTAGAATTACATATAAAAAATTTTTAAGATGTTATCATTTAACATCTTTAATGAGCAACTCTTACTCTTTTCTCTTGTTCAGCCTGTTATGGTCAAGGAAAGCAAGACAATTCTTCTTCCTATGATCCAGCTTCTAACAGTAGAAGCACTATGCCTAATTTGGGTCAATTTTGGACTAATTATTTTAATTGAACTTAAAAGTTCCAATATGAACCAATTCGTACTACTGAACCAATTTCAACTTTCGATACTAATTATCAAAGTTGGGTCCCATATGTTATCACTGTCTAATAATGATTGGAGCAATTAGGGTTTAACCTTATTCTATGAGAAAAGAGAACATAGACCTAAGTATATGAATTATATTAAGCCTAAAGACTTGGACTTTAATCTTAAGATTTTTCAACTATTTTATTTGAATTGGTAGCCTTTACCTTCAATTTAAAAAATTACTTTTATTTCCTAGTAGATACTAGAATCCACATGGACTGCACACGAACTCAACTTTAGTTGGCCAATCCATGTACATCTAAAGATAGGTTCATAATCAATTATTTTTTTAAATAAATTTTAGTAATATAATTTTATCCTAGAAACCTAATTAGTAGGCTTTGGCCTCTACTGTAAGGATTTGGTTAGGTCCAACCATTAACATGACCATACATGGTGCATCTAAGCAATGAAAGATTAGGCCCAACTTTGATTGACCAATCTAACCACCATTAGAGAGACATTTTTAAGTTATCATATTATGAATGATAATTTTATTAGTCAATAAGCACCAGGTCTTTAGGCCTCTAATGATTATTGAGTTAATGGATCCATTATCATCCAACTTAATGAGAGGCTATGACTTAGTTATCTCCATAACTTTATCATTTTAAGAATCTAATAATTTTAGAAAATTTAAAATTATTTATAATTTAAAGATAGAAAGGATATGGATCAATTTGCTCCCACTGACTTAACCAAGTCAAGTCCTCCCACTGACTTATCAAGTCTTTGATAAGGACTAGGATCTATATCGGTCCATGGGCACCTAGATCATTCTCATTGAATAAAATGAGTCTCACTGATTTTCTATGTGACATGGGTTAGTATGAGTTAATGAGCAACCTAATCAAGACCTGATTAACCACATTGATCAGGTAAGTAAGATCGATGGGAGGGTCTGCCAAGGCTTGCCTTAGACACCATCAGAAATGGCTAGGTAAGCGAGCTGCCAATTAAAAATCATCGATCTAGTATGCTAGACTTACCTTAGATACCAATCGATTTATCAATTTTGATTTGGTCTGTCTAAAGACTTGGGCTCGATCACCGAGCCACGATCAGTATCTATTTGTTAGATGTATAGACTTTGATCAACTACAACTATTGAAGTGATCTATAGAAATGACCTAATCCTAATTAACTATTAATTAGGTTTAATCAATTTTTTAACTAAGTCCATATTTAATCTAACCCTAGGTCTAACCCAGTTAAGGACTTTATCAAAGCTAACCCATTACCCTTTAACCCATATTTTATGAAATTATCTTAGGATCTTTAAATCACAAACTTAGATCCTAAATAATCACTTAATTCTTAATTAAGTTCAAAGCTTATGGGTTTAGGTTTATGGAATCTCAAAACTAATTTCTGACTTAATCATTTGAAATATTTTCAAATTGGTAAACAATTTATATTGAATCATATTCAATATATGATTTTAGATATAATTTATTTTAATATTTCGATCATATCCTAGGGTTCGAATCTAGAATTTTATAAAAAGTAAGTTCTCAATTTAAATTTTATAAAATAAATATATCACATACATTCTAGATTCAAAATAAAATTACATATCAACATATGCAATAAGAGGATCTAGATCTAAACATAAAATACATCATATGGATCAGATCATAAATCATTTAAATTTAGATTTAAAATCTAAAAATAAATCATAAATTATTTTAGATCTCATCTAATATATTTATGATTTAGGTTATTCAGTTCAGCACATACTATGATAACTTTTTCACTGTAGGGGTTAAACCTTATAACAAGACAATCTTATGGCAGTATGTGTAATCCGATATTATTTAGATCTAATCTAAATAATTTAAAATAGATCTAGCATCTATTTAATTTTAGATTTAAAATTAAAAAATTAAATTATAAATATTTTAGATCTAATCTAATTAGTTCATGATTTACGTTCAAATCAGCACATACTAGAACAATCTTTTCATTATAATGGGTTAACCTTACAATAGGACAATCTTATGGTAATATATACAATCTTTAATTAATTTTAATTTTTAAATTTATCCTCAAGCATATATGAATATGTTATAAAAGAACCTAGATGTTTTGATACCACTGTTGGAAAATATGCAGGATTTCATGCATGAATTTCAAAATCTTTTTGAAAAATAACACAGCGGAACATGTAGATTAAACCATTTAATCTACAAATGCATGTAATCTAATTATTAAATCCTACATCTAGGATCTATAACATGTTATAATGCATTCTAAATTTAAAAATAAAAGTGTTTGGTATTGATCAAATCAATATCCTAGATCTAGAATGATTCTAGATCTGAAATCTAAATCACATCTAGGTGAGAGGAGAGATCATATCTCTTATCTTGCATGGATTGAGAACTCTATGGTTAATTTTTGTTATCGTCTTTGAGGCCGCATATACGTCTGGTCTCTACAGGAGATCCACATGAGGTTGCAATAAAATTGAAGGTTCGTCGAGCGAAGATCCGCTCGAAGTGCTAGCTTCTCATGGATCCCTCCGAATGGTTAATCTAAAATTTATTCTTCGGATCTCTTGAACATTCCAAGAGATGAAGAATAATAGAAGGATTAGGAGAGAAATCCAACCTTTGAATTTTTTAAAAATTAAAAATTAAATACATTAGAAAAGGTCCTAAGAGAAGATAAATCTTCTCTTTCAGGAAATCAACGACTGATGTCCTGAAAATATCCTTATGCTAGGATAATGGGAAGACCTTCTCTCCTAGGCTTTTCTCATGTTTTCAAATCTCACACACTCTAAATTTTCTCATAGAAAAATCATACAAAAATATAGAAAAGAAGAATTCTTAAAGAAATCCTAAGAGAAGACCATCTTCTCTTTTTTCTCTCATCAGGACATGATCTGATCATGTCCAAAATTGATCTTCATGCCCCAACATCTTGGAGCATAGATCCCCACGCCATCATCCTCTCTCTCTCTCTCAAATTCTTATCATATAATAATAGATCAAAAATAAAGGATAAAGATTTTTAAATAAAATCATAAGAGAAGACAATCTTCTCTCTTATCTTGTCTCTTTAAGACATCAACTTTTAATGTCATAATTGAAGGATTTTCTCCAAAAAATTGGGCTCCATCATCCCTCACGCCATTCTCTTCTTTTTCCTCTTTCTTTTTCATGGAACACTGGAATTTTTTATGCTCTCCTCCTATCTAATAAGAGGCACCACAAAATAAGGGAGACTAGGTCAAAATGATCTAGTCAAACAAGGAAGCAATGGGGCATCCAACTCTTGGACGCCCCTTCCCCTATTTTTCCTACATGGAGACAAGGAAACCATGCACCAAAGAGAGAAAAAAATGGCAACAAAAAACAAATATGGCATGGAGAAAATTGGTGCAAGAGGGGAAGAGGAGTTTTGGTCAAGAGGGACTCTTTCAAAAGGAAACAAATCCAAACCACTTTCCAAAAAGGGTCAAATCAAATTTGATTCAAATTAAACTAGATATGGGGCATGAAAAATCTATCTTAGGCATGGAAATCATAGAAAAATCTGGAAATAAAATTAGGTGGGCATTGGAGATAATTTTTGCAAGGAAGGAAATAAGAAATCCTAGTCTAACTAGAATTCTCATGTATTGACTAGGTCGAATCAATTTTTAATCCAATTAAAATAAGATTAATGCAAGCCTAATTATGGATGATCCTAGTCCAACTAGAAATCTAATTAAGTTAGATTTAAATCATTTTTAAATTTGATTTAAATCCTAACTCAATTATGAATTAGGTGCACTCAAATCCTAGTCCAACTAGAAATTATTTTTTTTACAATTGGCTTATCCAATAAAGCAATTAGCCTTAATCTAATTAAATCTAAATTAATTTTAATTGAATCTAATTTAATTAAACTTAATCTCAGTTAGATTGCTCGATCAGATTGAGCCAATTAGCAATCCAATTGCTAATCGATTCTCCTACAATACCTGTATTAGGTCACATCAATCGCATTGAATATTTGACCTCAAAATGATTCTTAATCATCGATTAACCATTTGATTAAGTTACAATCTCTAATGTGTATGACCCTATATGTTCAAACCTAAGTTGGTAGCATAAAAATCAATTTTTGTACCAATCGAAGTAACCATCTAGTAATGGTTCCCAATGTCTGGATAGATCGAATGTATACAAAGCAACATTCCTAGAACCTTGGCCCATGGTTACTTTATAATTCATCCCCATGACCAATAATGCTTAAGATGACTTCGAGTATGTTGTCAACATTCGTACAAGTCATCTCTATTATGTCTCAAAATTTTGCAAATCCCGTGACTCCTCACGAGGATTATCTAGACTTAGGTTTTGCTAAATTGAAACACAATGAGACATTCTCTTCCTAAAGCTAATTAGGAGTGGTCAATTCCATCTTGACTTATACATCAACTTTATAAGTACTTAACTGTATCCAAAAATCTTCTAAATCTATATTAAAAATACAGACAGTCTGGCACCAAAGTACGGTGAGTTGCTTATAAGTTACCATAGTAATCTCAGATCGAAGGGACACTTATATCCATTGGCCTTAGCTAGCTACTTTTGATAGTAAAGTGCTATATTGATCATGTTCAATGCAAATATACTCCTATATCTCATCTGGATGCCATACTAGTGTCTCCACACCACTTGGTTACGAGGACAACCAACGTATATGGCATACAGTGATCTATACTTGATAAGTTATCATCCTTATTAATAACTTATCATTTGATCATGAATAATTTAAAAATCATTTGATAAATTCTTCTTTATCGATTGATTATAGTTCTAAAAACTTCATCATAATTTAGGAGTTCATTTAAAGAAGATAAAACTTTTATGATAAACCAGCCAAATAACTATTATCATTAGATAATTCATATACTAATTTTAATTATCTACCACTTAGATGATTGGCTTTAGGTCATATTTTTCGATAACTGAATCTCAGCATTCCTTTAATCCGAACTTCAAGCCGACCTTGAAGATAATAGAACATCTAAAAATAAATCAAATAGCACCAGCAAGAAGTTCACCTATTTCAGCTTCCAATCGATCTCAACATAGTCGAACTCCTTCAAGAAGCCTGGTAATGATTTTCATTGAAAGTTCTACGATTTTCTCTCTAGCCTCTAGCTCAAATACCCTTGTCAGTCCCTGGCCGACCTCGAAAATGGTCGAACTCCTCAAAGCTGTCGAAGGTAGCACTAATAGATTTTGACCAATTACAGATTCGTCACCTGCCACTCAAAAGCCGATCTCTAAGTTCGGCCTTCCTGACTTCAAGTTCTTCATCCTAACATGCATAGCTTTCTAATAGATGCAAAAATCTTGTCTGAACTCTAACAAATAAAATCCAACCACCTACAAGTCGCGATAAATGATAATTCATTCTTCATAATAAACTTCACGTGGTCCGAACGGCCTACTAACATTCTATTATAGTTGTCACTTTCATTCTGTTACAAGCTTCACCTATATAAGATATCCTCCAGATATGTTTTTCTCTCTAATCTCTTATCTATGCTTATTTACTCTTGAGTACTCCATTTCTGTTGGCTAGAAAACTAACTTGATCGTCAGAGGATCCTATCGGAGCCATCCATCTCTAGTATGGACTTCATCTTGCAAGTCTTGCCGGTGGCCTTATCTTCTCCAGCTCTAATGAACTCCGGTGATAGCACCGTTATCCGCACTAATATGACTTAAATAGGCTTGTAGACAGTGGTATCTCAAATTTAATTGGATAATCACTTCCTTTAAGTTTGAAGAAAATACTATTGATCAATATATATATATATATTTAAAGGTTGGCGAGAGTAAGTTCATAATTTTGGTATTATATACGGATGATATTCTACTTGTCGGTAGTGATCTTGGTCTATTTAACGAAACCAAATAATTTTTAGTCCAAAATTTTGAGATCAAGGATACGGGTGAAGCCATTTGTATTATGGGCATTGATATTTACAGAGATAGATCCTTAGGATTACTTGGACCATCTTAAGTGACTTAAATCTCCAAAGTATTAGAGAAATTTGGGATAGAAAGAAGTTCCCCCTAATGTGCTTTTATTGTAAAAGGTGACAAACTTAATAAATTTCAATGTCCAATAAATGAGATAGAAAGAGAAAAAATGAGGTTCATATCCTATACATCTATCATTAGGAGTTTAATTATGTCTAGGTTTATTTGCATCTACACATTGCTTTTGTTGTATTAATGCTGGGCCGTTATCAACATGATCTATGAATGGAGCACTAGAAAGCTGCAAAAAAAATTGTGCACATTATCTGTAGGGTACAAAAGAATACATACTCACCTATAGATGGTCTAATCATCCTGAAGTTATTGGTTATTCAAATTCAGACTTTATTGGATGCATCAACAGTAAGAAGTCTATGTACCACCAGATATATCTTTCTACTTACCAAAGGTGCTTACCATAAATGAGTATAAAATAAGATTTTGTCACTATATCTACTATGGAAGCAGAGTATATAGCCTATTATAAGACTGGCTTATATGGAATTTTATCATAGGATTTATAATTGTTGACTCTATTAATAGATCAATCAAGATATATTATGATAATAATTATGTAATAAGATTTTCCAACAATACAAAAGGTACAAGCATTTGCAAGCATATTGGTATTAAAAATTTTGCTCTTCATAAAAGAATAAAAGAGAACATAGCAACTGTGGAACATTTTAGTACAAAATTGATGATTACAGATCCACTGACTAAAGGACATACTCTCGAGATTTTTGAATATCATGTGGATCATATGGAACTTATTAGCTCATTTTATAATTATTGTATATTGGACACTATATAAAATCATCATATTAGATTTTACAACAAAAGTTCAATTTATTTTATTTGATGCTGATCAATTATTTAATTACGATATGATATAAAGAATACCAAGTAATAGGTATAAAGCTCCATCTATTTATAAAGTAAAATTCTATATTAGAAACTTAATTATGAGATATTATTAGTATTGTAATGCATATAAAGTCATATATTGATTGATAACACATTTGCTGTCATGATTTATACTGATGATTATTTTATAATCAAGAAATTAAGCTTTTAAAAGTGGCTATGCCAGTTTTTCAATTATCAGATCCAGATAGAATTTTATTAATTTTTTTAAAATATTTTAAATAATTAAAATAAAGATAATTATGTTACATTGTGCCAAATGAGAGAATGTTGGAATTTATCTAATTGAGTCCATTGAAATCTAGCCCATACTAACATCAAGATTTATTTTATATATTTTAGTTAAATATGGATCCTGATTAAAGATAAACCTATGATAAAATGATAAAGATATATTTAATAGTAGTTATGATAAAATCAAACTCTACATAATCATTATGAATATTGTCTAATTATCTCAGTATTGATTCAGATACTAGGCACCTTATAAAAGATATCTTTTATGGATTTGGTCCCCAATTCATTTAAGAGAGCTTGTGAAGTCCTCCTTATAGGAAATAATTGAGAAAACGAGGTACTGCTTATGGATATTATAGGCAGGCCAATTTTAGAGATCGCGGATGGCATTGATGGCTTCTTCAGCATGCAAGATCTGTTGCCATATAAAGTTTAATAATTTCTAAAAGCTCTAAACGTCCATCTAAGAGAATCATCATTTCCGGATGGTTAGACTTAGCATTTTTCTTGAATAGTAGCTAGCTAGCCGCTTATAGCCAAAATGCATCCACATGGTTTTCATAAATTTGCACTTCACAACCAATTGTTAACTTTTTCCTGCTCTCAAAAAGAGAGCATCGCTGTGTTATAGGCCATCCCCCCCCCCCCCCCCCCTTTTTTTGGCTCCTTTTCATAAAAGATGTTGGTCCAATCGAACTCCAAAAGAACAGGACAATTTGCTCAATATATAACTAATTGGATTGACACTTCATGGTTGTAGGCTTCCATCCCATTTGTGCATAGCTTATCCTACCAGCATACTGCCAGTTGCTGTCTTCTATTCTAGTTTCTCAAAAGAAAAGCTATATTCTATTCTACCTACCATTAGAAAAATCAAATATGGATGAGGATATCAATACGTCAAGTTTATCAGCTTCAATGAGATCTATAGATGCGCCAAGCATGATATTCTACCTTAAATAGTATATGAGATTGCCAACCTACTTGCACCACCAAATATATGAAAGATAACTAAATCCCAGGATACGTCTCAGGTATCAGCTTCTATGTAGAGGTCTCTCAGATGACATTATGAGGTTTGGCAACTGCAATCAGTTCAGCTATCCTATGCATGGTTATGCCAAAGACTTCCTTCATATCCAGATCTTCAGGTTTAGTTCCATGAGGAAGCTCCCAATCAAAGCTGTGCAGAAGTTGTGCCAACGCAATCTCGATGCTGGCCATGCTGAATGCGATGCCTGGGCATCCTCTTCTCCCAGCCCCGAAAGGTAGAAGCTCGAAATCCTGCCCTTTGAAATCAATTGAGCTATCCAAAAATCTCTCGGGCTCAAAAACTTCTGGATTTTTCCATGATTCAGGGTCCCTTCCGATAGCCCATGCATTGACAAATATTCGAGTCTTGGCTGGAATTTCATATCCATCTATGGTTACTTGTTCCATGGATTCTCTTGGGACAAGAACTGGAGCTGGAGGATGCATTCGGAATATCTCCTTTATCACTGCGTTTAGGTAATGGAGCTGAGGGACATCAGTCTCGGACACCACTCTTCTCTTGCCAACGACGCTTCGGACTTCATCTTGGGCTCGCTTCAGGGCTCTTTGATTCATTAGCAGCTCTGTCATAGCCCAATCCAGTGTTATGAAGGTTGTATCCGTTCCAGCTGCAAACATGTCCTACAAAACATTGAAGCCTGCTGTGAAGCACAGGATCTGAGGTATGAGGAATCACAAAGGAGCTAGTACGTGATTGCTCCAAATGCTACACCCCAAATAAAATTGGCCCACATCAGATGATGGAGAGTTTAGCACCAATAATTTGAGCTATCCCATGTAATTAACCATTTCTAAACTACGGATATACCATCAAAAGAATCGTATCATGATCCATATATATCTAGTGACAAAAAGATATGCATTGTCTATATTGTTTAAACCAATAAATGCATAAGCAATGTATATATAATAGAGATATCTAAATCATATGATATTTTGATTGTAAATAATTTAGAGATAATAGATCAGATTCAATCACTTACATCATCAATATCAAGCTTCATCTCATGCATATGTATTAAGAGATTAGGGATGCTTAGCCATCATCTCTGACCTTGAAACTTAGACCAATAAATTTTGAATCCAAATATATGCATAAATCCTTCCTTATTAACCAATAAATTTTGAATCCAACTATATGCATAAATCCTTCCTTACTAATTACCAAGTACTTTGGGAGTAAACCTTATCTCAGATTTTCACTGAGCAACCGACTGAAGCCAATTAATCTATTCGATAATATACAGATAGTAAGCCATTGTCAGTCATTAACCATAACGCTTTAAATTGGATGCTTCTGGTTCAATTTCTGATTGAAGATCTCCCGAGCTCTGATCAGTAATAAATGATATGGAATTTGATAAATAAGCTATATGTGTTCATTTGTTCGAGCACTCCAAAAATAAGGAATGATTGGTGTAGATGTTCCGATAGAATAAAAATGAAATCGGAAATAAAATAAACCTTCATCCGAGAACTAGGTAATGAGATGCTATATCGGATATGTTTAATTTTTTATATATTTTATTTTCCGATTCATTTATATTTTTTATAAGATTGATACGAATAAATTTCGATTTTACCCGTAAATAAATAAATAAATAGAAAGGACCGTAAGTAAAAGCGAGAGCTAAGCACTCACTCACCAAGATGATGGCTTTAACGTTATCCATGGTGAGAGGCATCTCCAAACTCCCATCCTTCTGGACGTCAAGCAACACATCCACCAGATCCTTATCCTCCTCCTCTCCTCCCTCCCTTGTCTTCTTCCTCTTCCTATGCTCCTCTATTATCTCATCAAAGAAGCCATCGAAACGTTTGAACGTCCTCTCCATCCTCCACTTCATCCCCGTCACCGCAGTCACCCACTCCAACGACGGGTAGAAGTCCGCCAGGCTGAACCCCCCAAGCAAAACCTGGTACTCATCCAGCATCTTCTGAAACCCGTGCCGATCGTACTCCCCGCCCTCCGCAAACTCCCTCCCCAAAGCCGCCCGGCACAGCACGCCGTTCGCGTACAGCCCCAGAAGCCTGCTCAAATTCACGGCCCCGCCCGCTGCCGACGCCGTGGTGGCGATCCGCCTCACCAGCTGGTCGACCTCCGCGGCCCTCCCGGGGCGGTAGGACTCGACGCGCTTGGCGCTGAGGAGTTCGAGGATGCAGATCTTGCGGGCGTGGCGCCAGTAGGGGCCGTAGGGGGCGAAGGCGATGTCGGTGCATCCGTAGAAGAGCTGCTTCGCGGCGCAGAGCTGGGGACGGCTCGAGAGGGGGAGGTCGTGGGTGCGGAGGACTTCTTTGGCGGTCCTCGCGGAGGAGACGATGACGGTGGGGATGTGGCCGAGGGTGAGGTGGAAGATGGGGCCGTACTTATGAGCCAGGCGTTGGAGGGAGCGGGGGGGCATTCGGCCGAGCAGGTGGAGGTTGCCGACGAGGGGAAGCGGCCGAGGACCGGGCGGAAGATTGGTTCGTCGTTTCTTTGGTAGATGAGTTGTAACCAAGATGAGAACTACTACTATTGTAGATGCTAGAAGCGAGACTGTAGATAGCCATTGCAGGAGAGCCATGAGACCTTCTTCCATTGAGATGAGAAGAGAGGAAATTAAGAAGTATTAATAGGATGAAGAGGAGTTTGGAATGGGGAAGTGGTTGGTCCAAGTATGACGGCATGAGGACAAAGCTTCATCGTCGTCATTTTGGAGCTTCCATACAATGAGTCGATCGTGATAAGGTTTAGCTGTGAATTATGAGACATGCAAGGGGCACTTTGGGGAAAAGATCCGTGGGCAAATTGACAGCTGCGGTTGTGGAGGGTTATCGTCCATAAGATAAGAGACATGAGAATCTAGTCGAGCACAGGAGACGCGTGCATAGAATCTTTCGGTAAGAAGAGTCTCCCAACGCCACTAAATTGACGGGCCTCTATGGTAAATTGGCTTCTCGAAACATGTAAATCCTAAATAAATTGCATCTCTCGACAAAATGGTCGGCACCTACGGTCAGGAACCTCATCAGCAATGGCCGGCAAGGGGCAAGGGGCTGTAGCTTTCATGGAAAAGGAGAATTCACCCCTTTTTTTTCGTACGGATCATCGTTGAATATATTGCTTCGGGATCTATATAGATGAAATGGATGAATAAATTTCGGATATTTTAAGATGTATATACGATAAGATCCAATATATTGTTTCTTTCGTGCAGAACATGCAACCCGAACCCCACCAGTCACATGGACCAACTTTATGTCCTATAAATCTTCCAATTTCTTTTTGATGTTAAAAAAATATATTTTCTAAAAATTTTTTATGACAGAAAAAAAAAAAAAAAAAAAAAATGCAGGTAAGAGCAGAGAGCAGTCACGGTCCCAATTTGTCTTTCTATTACATCGTTCCCCTACCACGGGCCATGTGCAATGAGGTGGGGGCTGGGAATATTCAACACCCTGCAGTCACGGTCTCCCAGATAGAGATGAACGACCATCAAAAGATAGATGGCCATTAAATAATGTATGCACAAGTTTGTAGACTATTTTGTTTGATGGTCATTCATCTTTCGATGGTGGCCATTCATGATTGCACGAGATTCTATGGTGTCACATCCGTAAAGAATCCAAGTCTAAAAATCAAAATTATTTGCATCTATGACCTACAGAATAGCATGGCCAACTCTATGCTTCTATATAATCAAGATATCTCTAGACTTCTGCATGTTGCAGGGCAAGGTTATAGGAAATTTAGAGCTCATAAGGAGCCTACTTCACTCATTTTCATTGAGCAATACCTAACCTGCACTAATAAGGGGCAAATTGAGCTAGGTTAGCAAAACCTCACCTGACTTGATTGGGTTGGGTCAATGTAAACCTAATTGCTGGGGTTTTGCTAGGGTTGAAAATTGTTATCACAACTTCAAGGCAGGTGAAGTTTGGATTGAAAGTTTGGCACCCAAAATCCAAACCAAATTTCTACGGTAGAGTATCTGAACCAACCAAATTCAAGCCTATTGTTGTCTTGTTTTATACAAACCTAGATAATTCTGTTATAGAGTTCTAAATCGAATATTGCTTATATTGATCGATCTAACTCGGTTTAAGCATATCCAGCCTAAATATAATTTAGGCTGAAAATTTAAAATTGGATTGGGCTTGGGCATCGAGGTTTATTGTTCAGTTGGGTTTGGATTGGACATTTTTCTTAATGGAGTTAGGATTGGGAAACTTCAAACTGAGTTTGGTGCCCCATTTTCTCAGGGTTAGATTTCGGGTGGCCTGACCCAAGCTTAGCTCGATCTAGCCAAAGTGATACATAATGGCTTGTTGATGAGACAGTGGAGAAGGAGAAAATTTAAGCTAGTAAAGCATGGAAGTAAATTATTAGAGTTATAGTCCAACTACAAATTGTCATTTTAATTTGAATCAGTTTCCTTTGATTTTGAGTTCTTGTGAGTTCAAATTATGAGAGTCGGAGTATCTCATTTTGTTTCGGTTGGTGTAGTAGTCTCGATGGGATCGGGTCCCACTATGGTACTATATAGAAAAGTACAGTAATTTTATATTACTTTACATAGCAACAGTAAGAGATAATTTATATAATTTGTTAAAAAAATAGGATAAGAGTTTACGGATATCACTCGTTGTAATAAAAATTGTTAATCTTCGGTTTTGCCACCTGTGAGCGCACGACAGCTAGCTATGCCAAGAGCTGAAGAGGATGGTGATCCTCCTATGGACTTACTCTTCCATCCAAGAGATCGTGATCCCCTGGATATTTACGTTTCTATGCCTATGTTGCATTAGGTGGTGTTAGAGTTCTTTCTCGGCCTAATAGCTCTCAACTACGGCAGCAATAACAACGGTTCGACAAGCAACAAGCCTAGAATTGGAGACAGCATGCGGAAAAATATGGTCATTCCTATATCACCAAATTATCCACCCACCACATGCTACAATAGCTTGTTGGAAGGGAGGCCTCCTGGCTAATATAAAATTCAACATTGAATCAAAAGAATCAAAATTTAAAGAGATAGAGGATATATTTTTTAGGCCTCCTGGCTAATATAAAATTCCAACAGTCTTTAGCATTAAGAATATATTTTTTAGGCTGATTTTGCATGAGATTCTTCTACAATTGTTAGGATTTGGTGATGGATCATGAATAGAAAAAAATAAATAAAAAAGAGAACAAGAAAGGAATATCATAGTATATTTATAAAAAAAAAAATCTATAGCAATGACGATTGTTAGAGAGGAATCACATAATGCACCGTCTTTTTAAAAAGCAATAACGAAAGCAAATACAAATAATCAAGGTATATTATTGACTTATGCTTGGTGATCTTGTTATATGTGTGTCCTCTTGAAAAAGATTAGATCGAATTTATTTTTCAAGAGTTGAAATGACAGTATATGATGAAGAAACACCGGTATTTGATTGAACCTATTTTTTTCAAGAGCTGAGATAATAGCTTTTTCTGCAGCATGAGATAAAGAAGCACCAGCATATGACCTTGGATGAGATTTTCATCTTCTTGAAAAATTTAGGTCACTTAGAAATTAAAAGTATTAGTGTTAAAGCTATACGAACTAAGTATGACTCGGAAGGTATAAGTGTTATTAAAATTTTTTGAAAAAATGAATCTATCAGCTCTTGCATCCGTCGTATCGGAACATCCATCAGTTACTGGACAAGTTTCCCAAAAATAACAAAATTAATTACACCAGTTTTATCTTCAATGGTGGCATTTAATTTATACCTTAAAAAGTTTGTTAAATAGCTGTCAGTTTGGTTGAATATGTATATTTTTTACTTACAACTAAATATATTTTTCAAAAAAGTCATGCTATTTTACCTTGGCACTGCAGTCTTGACTGCACTAGAAAGTATCATCATAAATGTTAACTTTGCAATTATCACTAACTTTATACCACCAACTATATGAGGTATGGTTGCTTTCGGTTTTGCATATGTATGAATTTCATCCCCTTAGAAAAGATAATAAAATTTTTAAGTTCAATGCATACAGGTCTAATCGAGGATAATAATTATGTAAATTGTAGCTGAATTTTGTGTTGGTTTAATTTTGCTAATTCATCAATTATTTTTTTGTTAGTGGTAGCTTTTTGTTGAGAATCAACAATTATTTGATACTCTTATGCCATAAACACAATTAGAACCATGATGGTTTTTAACCTGTACATGAGTATGCAGTTATATTTAGATTGTAATTATAGATTTCGATATCAACTAAATATATTTTTTTCAAGTTTCGTTTGATGACCCATTCTGATATTGTGCAATTTTTGGAATTTGTATATCCCTGTGATATTTGGATATAGAGGATGTGTATAAACACAAATTTTCTAATGAATAGATGGAAAAAATAAACTTTAACAATCACAACATTAATCACAATAAAACATAGGAATCTGTGTAAAAAGATTACCCCTATATGCTTCGAACAAAAATTATAGCAATAGGGTTTGTTTGTTCTTTTTAACGAATAGCTGCTTCATTAAATCTTTGGCAAATTTGGTCCATAAGGTGATGAATATATTTCACATGCTACAAATTAAATGTAATAGTTGATATTTTGTGATTCAATATTGCTCAAATCCAATTAAGAGAAAACAAAATACAAACATTAAAAATATGATGGTATTATTACTTCAAATTTTGTCTCCAATTTTTTTTGTAAATTAAATTTTGCCTAACATTGGTTTGCTCTAGAGGTCCAACAATAGCTATATGGCAAATGATATCTGAAGATTAAACGATAAATATAGCAAAGTTATATTTTTTTTCTACAAACACTAATGGATGAAGTCTATATATACCTATCAGACAAAGATCATTATAATTTTTTTGATCGAATTCATTAAAATCAATAAAATTAAATATTTAATATGGTATCGATAAGGCTACAAATAGGTTGGGTTGACCTATGACCCAACAAAGTTCGACTCGTTTAGACTTGATCTAATCCATTTTAAAGGATCTATAGGGCCAATTTGGATTCTAAAATTGGACACGTTCTATTTTTTGGATTGGATCTAGATTTAGTGAATTCGAGCCTAACTCAACCCAAATCTGATATACCATTAGGACCATAACCTATTTGAGCCTCTAAGTTATGACTTAAACTTATATGAGCATGATTTTAACATAAAGATAGGTTGAAACTTATTTTTCATATCCTAACTTATTTTGAGAGTAACATTGTTTATTGTTTATCTTGTGTAATTAATAGTAGTTGGCTATATGTAATTGTTAACTACATTTGACCCGGACTCAATCGAGATCCAAATTTTTTGGGTTGGGATAGGGATATATATGCACCCGACCCGACCTAAGTGATCCGTTGGATTAAAAATTTTAACCATGGACCCAATCTTACCTAATTCGATCTCCTATTGGTTGGGTCTAGGTCCAACATTAGGATCTGATTAAGAAATTAGGTCAGGTTGAGGTCACTCATGACCCAGTTTGATCCAACCAAATCTTCTATTAGGGTGGGTCTAGATCCAACATTAAAACCCAATCAAGAAATCGAATTAGATCGAGATCACTCATGATCCATTTGACCTGACCCATTTGCACCCCTAGGTATAGTGATGGTGTCATCATCAACTTGTTGTATAGTCATCCATCTATTAAAATAGATTGTGCATTGATGGACAACTGCTCTATTTTTTTTTCTAATAAAAGCAACGTTTAATAAATATACACTTCTTTCAATAAATTGAGCTCTAAATTATATAGCATCTTCTTTGCATATTGATGTTTGAATAGAAGTCTTCTATATGTACAAGAAACATATTAAGACTATGTAACTCATACTTACATATAAAAAGTATTGATGAGAAGTTATGTATTGTTTGTGATAACCTATTTATCAATTAAAATACAATCAACACTCAACTTGCCATGCTCTCCCATGCCCCTCTCCTTCTCACCCACGTCCCCTCTAAGGCCCTATTGCAGCAAGGCTTTAGATCTTTGAAGAGATTCATGCTGGAGAGCTAATCAGACTGGTTCGACATAGATCATGGGTCGACCTGCAAGAAAAGTCTAAGAACCAGTAGGGTACCCTCTGACTTAGGATTCTTCGATACTTAAGTCAGCTGAAGCCTTATCAATAGATAGTAAAAATGAAAGATTGAAAGACAGAATGAGAGGATTTGGGTGGAGGATGATTCGATCTTCCTATGGTAGGAAAGTAGAGAGTAGATTTCAGTAGAGTTTCAACTCTGTGAATTTTATGCTTGAGTTTACCTTAGAAGGGTACCCAGTCCATCTATTTATAAAGAGGTTTGCTTAGGCCTTAAGAAAAATTGTTAGACCTTTAGTTTGTTATGGCTAGCTGGATTACAGCTATTGACCATTTGCCTTGGTGGTAATTAGCTATATTATAGCTGGAGGAGAACCACTTGGTTGGAGTGTAATTAGCGCTTAGTTGGCATTCGAAACATACCGAGGTCGGTAAATCACAGATCTAGATTGCATGATGATGTCGGTGATTTATCGATCTCGACATCAGTTGGGGTGCAACTCACCCGCAGAGTCGATGACATCGATGATTTACTAATCTCGGGAGAATAAACTAATCATGGAAAGACTGATCCCATGCTCGAGTGGATCACTACTGCATAAGGTTGGTGAAAGCCCGATCTCCTGTGAAGCTGCTGGTTCTCAGAAGAGTAAAATACTGATCCGACTCTATACAGCTATGATGAGGGCAATCAAGAACCGATCTTAGCCCATTTTTGGTATGATTGTTGAGGATGGTGGTCCACCATTCTGGATTTTGTGTAGGTCGATTATTATCGAAAGAATCAGGCTAGTTCCTAGGTTGGTATTTTACCGACCTAAGACTATTCTCATATAACGGTCCTTGCCACGTGTCCAACGAGAGTTGATCATACCAATAGTTGCCCCCCACTTTTCAAACTTGAAATGAAAATTCTTCCATGAGAAGTGTGAAAAGTTATTTTTCACAAGTCACCCATCAATCTCCTGCACCGAGAATCATGTCGCATGGCCGCTAAATTTAATTTTTTAATGATTTAAAATGATAGAGTGCCTTGTTCACCATACCCGCCATACATAGCATTTAAGGAAGCATGGGAAAGATGAGACCATCATTGGCCACTCTGCTGCGTCCTAGGCAACGTGGGACACATGTTGCTCATCCACGGGCTGGCTAAATCATCATACAGGATAGGCTTACACGGCTTGATCTAAACAGGTGCATTGAAACAACCCTTCTGCAATCTTCTTGGATGACTGATAAGTAGTCCCAATCCAATGATGGACATGTTAATCTGGGCCGTTGCCTTCTCTTATATATAGGGCAGTTGTCTGTTCCTTTCTCATTTTACTATTTTTTCCCTGGAGCGAGAGTCTTACCGCCAAAGTTTGGGAAGCTCTTGCACCTCTAGACTGTTGGAGAAGAAGGTGCTCCCAGTGATCGTCGGAGCTTGAGGAGAGCCGTCGGAGTTTGTAGGGAAGAGAACACTTTCTTTTCCCCTTAGGTAGACTTCATCTCCTTCTCGAGCTTAGGGTCTCTTTCTTTTGGGGTCTTCTCTCCTCCTCTTGCTGCTTTCTTCTCAGTCCTTCTTTCACTTCCTTTGTCCTCCTTTCCTTTCAATTATGTCCTCTCAGGAGAGTACCTTTCTTAGCAATAATAGGAGGGGGGAGATAATCTCGGATGGTCAAGACATCTGGACCACCCAACCCCAACTAGCCATTGAGGTAGGTAATCTATCTCAGGCAGCCACGGAGGCCAGTACCTCCGGCCATGATGATTCAGAGTCTTCAATAAGGAGATTCTTGGATTATTTGGTTCGGGTACTGAGCCATCAATCTTGATTGATGCCGATCTGAAAAGGCTCAGAAAAAAATACTTTATCCCTAAGAACTTTCAACTCATTGTCTCTAGTCTGATCGATCGGGTTACACAGCCTTCTGTAGGTTGTGTAGCCTTCTATGATGAATCACTTTGGTCTGGACTGCATTTTTCTTTGCACCCCTTTATCTATAACATATTAGATTACTATGGCCTGCAACTAACTCAGGTCACTTTCAATGCCATTAGAATTATTTTAGTTTTCATCATTTACTGTAGTTTTGCCACTATAGATCTTAGGACTTCTCTTTTTAGGACATTATTTGTCTCAAAAAAATATCTTATTGAGAAAGATTGATGGTACTTCTCACCCCAAGCTAACTGTAAATTTGGTTCTTCCCTTTCTTGCTCTATCTATGATCGAAAAAGTCATTTTTTTCTATCTCTTCTAATACTCCTTGGGGTTTCAATATTGGCTGGGGTAGACTTTGGCTTAACTAAAACTCTAATAAATCCATTCTGCTTGAGAATAACAAGGTCTTCGAAGAGCTGCTGGGTGTGAAGGTGCCCAAGCTCAGTCAGCTGGTGATGGATCAATCACTACTTGACTTTGGCATTAGTCTCATCTCCTCCTAGAATGAGTTTGTCATCAAATTTTCTTTGAGTTTCTCTTTGCTTGACTTTCATCTTATCATCGTATCTCTCTCTGATTATCGCAGCACTCATGAGGTTCGATCCTAAAAGGCTGGCAGAGTAAAGGAAGAGGAAGTCGGAGTCTTTCGACCCTCCACCAATGAAGAAAGGGAAGTGTTAGGGATAAACCCCTCTCTTGTCGAAGTTCAGTTCAGTGCTTAGCCTGATGCGGTCGATAGCCACGAAAAAGCTTAAGCAGATGGGTCTTGGCCGAACTCCTACATTCGACCGAATTGCTTAGCAGCCGAGCTTCTTCGGACTCCCAGCGGTCGGACTTTAGCCAAACTCCTCAGCGGTCAAGCTTCAGTCGGACTCCTGCAAGAGCCAAACTCTCTCCGCACCCTTCCAACCAGACGCCTATGGAAGTCAAACTCCCTCCAAGCTTGCCCTTCGATCGAACTTCTTTAGGAGCCGGACTCCTCCCAGACATCTCCTTCGGCCAGACTTCTTCAAGAGTCGGACTCCTTCCAGATATTTTCTTCGGTCGGTCAAGCTCCTTTTGAACTCCTCAACGATCGAGCCTTAGCCGCACACCTCCAGTCAGATGTCTACGAGGGCCAAACTCCTTTCGAGCTTCCTCTTCAGGAGTCCAAACTCTTTTGAAATCGATATATGCCAAAGTCTACCAATCAATACCTGCTTTTTGAGAGCCATGGCTATTAAAGCTGGACGAACGATCACCATCAGTCTGCCACGATGATGCTACAGACGGCTCTGCCAGATCTCGAGCAGCCCACCACCGTCGGACGATATGGCTATCACTTTCGACCTGATGATACCATCCTCTCTGCATTAAATTCGGTGCAATCTCTAGCAGCCCACCATCAGACAGCTGCAGCTGTCACTATCAAGCTGCACCTATAAAAAGGACCCTTCAAATATGCTAACTCTAAGTTCTAAGCTCTCCTCTCCTTCTCTAAGCTCCGTGGAACTCATTTTCAAGCACTCCATTCCTGTTGGCCAGAGCTGACTTGATCGTCGGAGGGTCCTACTGGAGCCACCCCCCCCACCGACTTCAGACGAAACTTTATTTTATAGGTCCTGATGGTGACCTCGTCCACCTCTGCTCTAGCTGATTCTTGCGATGATCAGATTCTGTACCAACAAATTGGCGCTAGAGGAAGGGCCCAAACCACCGAGATTTTCTTATTCTTAAAAGAGTGCTCGATGATGATTTCTCTCTTTTCTCTCTAGAGATCTCTCTTCTTCCTCTCTAGAGTTCTTTTTTGAAGAGAAAATGCCTCCAGAAGAGCTTCGACTCGATGATCGATGGCCTCCGTGTCAGATCCATCTACTCTTATTTCAGTCCCGGCAGTCTAGGTTCCACCTAAAGCCACCATAGATGTGGAGTATTTACCTACTGATCCAGTAGGTTCGTAGCCCCATCGAGATGATGCAGGCCATGCGACAGCTTTCGACGGAGACTTTGCTAGTAAATCCGCCATAAGGATGCCAGGAATCGACCTTAAGGAAGAGCATTTGGTCTAGCATACCAATCGCCCTTAGGAAGGAGAAACAGAGTAGAAGTTCTCTCCTAGAAGGCTTCATAGAAGGATGGAATGAAGTTCGGCGCAAGCGAGGCTGAACTCCCCCTTGAGTATGTCATCAAGGAAATCCCCTACAAGGATTTCACAGGAGGCGGAATGAAGTTCGACCGCATTCACGACATCTCCAGCACAGGCGAGGCCGAACTCCCCCTCGAGCTAGCTATTAAGAAAGCCCCGATAAAGGAGCATGAAGTTCTTCCGATGAAAGCTTCATAGGAGGGTGGAGTGAAGTTTGGTGCAAGCGAGGTCGAACTCTCCCTTGAGTATGTCATCAAGGAAACCCTCTACAAAGATTTCATAGAAGGTGGAATAAAGTTTGACCGCACTTACGATCATCCAGCGCAAGCGAGACCGAACTCTCCCTCGAGTATGTCTTCAAGGAAGCCCCTACAAAGAATTCACAGGAGGTGGAATGATGTTCGGGCAAGCAAGGTCGAGCTCCCTCTCGAGCTCGTCGTTAAGAAAGTTCTGACAAAGAAGCATGAAGTTCTCTCGTAGAAGATTTCATAGAAAGTTCGATCGTGCTCACGACCTCCCCAGCGCAAGCAAGGCCCGAACTCCTCGAGCTCACCACCAAGGAAGCCCCAATAGAAGGGCACGAAGAAGTCCTCCTTTCGAAAGATTCCATGACTATGCCCCCCTCAACGCTCCTTGAACTCAAAAATTATTTTTATATTATTTTTATATTTTATATTATTTTTAAAAAAATTATAATTTTTATAATTTTTTATTATTTTATTTATTTTATTATTATTTTTAATTTAGTTTAATTTAATTTAATTTATTATTATTTTATTTTATTTTTAGAGGAGAAAAGAAAAGAAAGAAAGAAAAGTTCTAAAAAAGAGGTCCTAAGGAGTCTTAGAGCTAAGAAGAGAGAGAAGATTAGTTTTAATTAGATTTAATATTGGTTAGCAATCAAGTTAGGCAAACAATCCTAATTAAGGATTGTTCGAGATCTAGATAGCTTCTAACTACTAAGATCATATTCAAGCCCTCCAAATATAAGATCAGCCAATCAACTAGTCAGGTAAGTATAAGGTTGATAGGAGTCTCTCCATTGCTTGTCTTAAACACTAATTATGCTTGGCTAGATAAGCTAACGAAATCAATTATAAACTACCTTTCTTCAGACTTAGTCGTTTCTAAATTACTTGCCTTAGACACCAGTCAAACTGACTAACCCTAATCTGGTCTAACTCTTAGAATTTCTTATCCTAATAAGCCCAAGTTTCTAGGACTGATATCTAATTAATTTTAAAATTAAAGGCTTAGGTCAATGCAGGATGCTAGTTGGTTATTTGTAGGCTAAGAAAGGATGATCAAATCTCCATCTTATCTTGTTTAATGGATTATTGCCCCTAATTTGATTTAATATGAATATACATAAAAAAAATTTTCAAGCAAGAAGTTCTATGCAATTTAAACTAGATACATACAACTAATTAAATTTTGAGAAACTTATCTTGTGTTGGTGTAGAAACTGGTCGTCGCCGGAGGTCGCTGAAGTCGAGGCCGAGGAGGTCGCCGCCGGGGACCTGCAAAACAAAGTCCCGTTCGGAGCTGGTGGGGGGTGGCTCCGATAGGACCCTCCGATGATCAAGTCAGCTCTGGCCAACGAAAATGGAGTGCTCGGAAATGAGTTTTAGAGCTTAGAGGAGAAGAGGAGAGCTTTTAGATCCGAGAGATTAGAGTTAGCATATCTGAAGGGTCCTTTATAGGCGGAGCTTAGTTGATGGTGACGGTCATACTGGCGAGTCATGGGCCGCATGAAGTTCGGTACGGAGAGGAAGGTGCCATCAGGTGGATGGTGATAGCCATACTAGCATATCGTGGGCCGCATAGGGCTGGTTACGGAGAGAGTGGTATCGTCAGTAATGGTGGCCATATCGTCCGATCTCGTCGTCTGTTGCAGACTGATGGCGATAATTCATCTAGAGAAGCTTGAACTTGTAGGAGAGTCCGGCTGAAGGGAAGGCTCGGGGGGAGTTCGGCTGTAGAGAAGTTCGGAGGAGCCCGATCGGCTGAAGAGACGGCCGCTTGGGGAGTTCGATCGAGAGACGACCACTGAGGAGTTCGGGTGCTAGGGGATTCCGTTAAAGCCCGATCGCTTGGAGTCCAAGGAGCTCGGCCGCTAAGTAGTTCGACCGATTGTAGGAGTTCGGCTAAGACCCGTCCGTCGAAGCTCTTCCATGGCTACAGGTTGCATTAGGCCGAGCATCGAGCTAGACTTTGATGGGAGCGAAATTTATCTCCAACACTAGCCCCCCCACTCCCGAGTTTGAAAATCGAAGGGAGTGTAGGAAAGGCGACTGCCGAAGTCTTCCTCTGAGCTCTGTGCTGGTCTAGGTCGAAGCTCGGGGGGGATCTTGCCTCCAGCTGAAGTTGATATCGAAGTTGAAGCTCGGAGAAGATCCCATCTCTAGCCGAGGTTGAGGGGGGCTTCGTCCGCTGCGATCGAAGCCAGAGGTTACGCTCCTCGGGGGCGATATTGTCTCCTACAGCTGAGGTCGATGCGGGCGCTTGGAAGAGATCTAATCTCAGGGCGAGGCTGTCTCCGATCTTATCTCTGGCCGAGGTGGTAGTTGAAGCTCTCCAGCCGAGGTTGACACGGTTGCTTTCTCTAGCCAAGGTCGAAGTTGAAGCTCTCCAGCCGAGGATTGACACGGTTGCTTTTCCTAGCCGAGGTTGTATCGAGCACCTCGAGAGGAGATCTCATCTCCTACGGTCGAGCTTTCCTCGGGGAGATCTTATCTATGGCCGAGGTTGTCCTATGGTCGCTCGAAAGAGATCTTATCTCTAGCCGAGGTTGACACGGTTGCTTTCTCTAGCCGAGGTCGAAGTTGAAGCTCTCCAGTCGAGGTTGACATGGAGATCTTATCTCTAGCCAAGGTTGCCTCGGGGGAGATATTATCTCCTGCAGTCGAGGTCGAAGTGCGCGTTCGGAGGAGATCTTATCTCCTACGGTCGAGCTTTTCTCAGTGGGAGATCTTATCTCCTGCGGCCGAGGTTAAAGTGCGCGCTCGGGGGAGATCTTATCTCCTACGGTCGAGCTTTCCTCGGAGGAGATCTTATCTCCTATGGCCGAGCTTCTAAGGCTTCTGACCTGCCCCCATTAGCATGAGGTCCCCCTCCAGTTTTCAATCGAGGTTGTTCGCGGTTGCTCGAGAGAGATCTTATCTCTAGCCGAGGTTGATGCTCGTGTTAGGACGAGATTCTCCTCCTCTATTCCTAACCGAGGTTATTCGCGGTCGCTCGAAAGAGATCTTATCTCTAGCCGAGGTTGATGCTCGTATTAGGACGAGGTTCTCCTCCTGTTCCTAACCGAGGTTGTCCACGGTCGCTCGAGAGAGATCTTATCTCTAGCCGAGGTTGATGCTCGTGTTAGGACGAGGTTCCCCTCCTGTTCCTAATCGAGGTTGTTCGCGGTCGCTCGGGAGAGATCTTATCTCTAGCCAAGGTTGTCGACGGTCACTCGGAAGAGATCTTATCTCTAGCCGAGGTTGACTCAGTCGCTCGGGAGAGATCTTATCTCTAACCGAGGTTATCAACGGTCGCTCGGGAGAGATCTTATCTCTAGCTGAGGTTGATGCTCGTGTTAGGACGAGGTTCTCCTCCTATTCCTAACCGAGGTTGTCCACGGTCGCTCGGGAGAGATCTTATCTCTAGCTGAGGTTGATACTCGCGTTAGGACGAGGTTCTCCTCCTGTTCCTAATGAGCCCACGATCGCTCGGAAGAGATATTATCTCTAGCCGAGGTTGACGCTCGCGTTAGGATGAGGTTCTCCTCCTGTTTCTAACCGAGGTTGTAGCCGAGGTTGACTCAATCACTCGGGAGAGATCTTATCTCTAGTCGAGATTGTTGCTCGCATTAGGATGAGGTTCTCCTCCTGTTCTTAATGGGCCCACGATCGCTTGGGAGAGATCTTATCTCTAGCCGAGGTTGACATTCACGTTAGGACGAGGTTCTCCTCCTATTTTCTAACTGAGGTTGTAGCCGAGGTTGACTCGATCGCTCGGAAGAGATCTTATCTCTAGCCGAGGTTGTTGCTCGCATTAGGATGAGGTTTTTCTCCTATTCCTAATGGGCTGTGGGGGCACATAAGGACTGCTGTCAGGGCCTCTCCCACCATCTTATCCTTTGTGAATGAGGCCTTCGCTTGGGAGAGATCTTATCTCTAGCCTAGGTTGTTGCTCGCGTTAGGATGAGGTTCTCCTCCTATTCCTAATGCGGCAATTATTGACTGCTTCTTTCCTGTCATCGCATAGTTTTCGCATTCAGAAATAATATTATCGAAAGAAAAGATTTTATTGAAAGAAAGTTACTAGTAGCGCATCCCCAAATTCTATATTTCAAGGTCGTGGTAATGTTGTTCCCCCACATTTCTTCGGCAATAAGTCCCGGGGTGGACGACCTCCTCATGCTGGCCTCCTCAATTTGGTACAAGCTTTTATCGCTGGGAGACGACAAATCGTTGATGCACCGAGATCCTTCCAAGGGCAATGTGGATGACGCCGTAAGGTTGCCGACCTTCTTGTGGTCTCTGACTATGGCAGCACTGAGCTCCTTGCCGTCTCTGGCTATGGCAGCGCCTTTGGCCGATCTTTTCTTGCTTCAGATCGGTACCGGAGGAATTTACCCAGCCGCCCCTTTCTGACGAGCTCCTCAATTTCGTCTCGGAGCTGGATGCATCCCTCGGTGTCGTGGCCGTGGTCGCGATAGTAGAGGCAATACTTATTTTGATTGCGCTTGTTTAGGGGAGATCGTAACCCTTCCGATCTTCGCAGCTGGTTCTTCACTTCGATGAGAACCTGAGTTCGAGGGGCGTTGAGGGGGGTATAGTGGCGGAACCTTCCGGGAGGAGGGCTTCTTCGCACCCCTCTATCGGGACTTCCTCGGTGGTGAGTTCAAGGAGTTCGGATCCGCCTGCTTTCAAAGGGGGTCTGCGAGCGCGACCGAACTTCGCTCGACTCTTCGTCATCTACCAATCGCTCTCTCAGGGCTTTCTCATCTTTCAACTTGAAGGCTTCTTCCACACGGGCATATCTCTCGGCCCGAGCCAGCAGATCGGTGAAGTCCCTGGGATACTTTTTTTTCAGAGAGAACAGCAAGTTATTTTTCTAAAGGCCGTTCTTGAGCGCAGCCATCGCGACAGACTGGTTCAAGTCCCAGACTTCCAATGCCGCGGCGTTAAACCGGATGACGTAAGCCCGGATGGATTCTCCTTGCCTCCGCTTGATGCTCATCAAGAAATCTGAACCTCGGCTCGGTCGTCGGCTGCTGATGAAGTGGGCCGTGAACTGACTGCTCATCTGATCGAAAGAGAAGATCGTACTTGGCTTCAATGCCGAGTACCAATTTCTCGCTGCTCCCTTTAAGGTAGATGGGAAGGCTCGGCACAGTATGGCATCTGAAGCACCGTGAAGCAGCATCATGGCATGGAAGGCTTTCAGGTGATCAATCGGATCAGAAGTTCCATCATAGCTTTCCAATTGAGGGAGCTCGAAGGTCGGTGGAACACGTTCTTGCATAATTCGGAGAGAGAAGGAAGGTTCGGCATGGACGTCGGCATGATGAGCCGAGGTGACATGGTCGAGCTCTTCAATACGCCGATCCATCTTCCGTAGTCTACAATCGAGGGCATCATCTTGGCTGCAGATCTTGGGGTGCTTTCGACTATGAATGGGGAAGGTCTCCCCCAGAAGAGAACAATGATCTGAACACGGATCCTCGGCCCTCTATTTTTCCTTCTCTAGGGTGATCGGTACACTAGCCCTGGTACTCTTCCTTGGGGTTGATTTTTAATGTTCCAATGGTGGATTTTCTGGTGGAGTCACCACCGAATGCTGCTGTATAGCCTGCAATGTCTCCGTGAGGCCACAGACCTATCAGACAAGCAGGTCGAACTACTCCACCTCCACCGTAGGTACAGGTGGAACCTTAGCTGCCGTGGCCAAAGCAGGAACAGACAGATCTGGATGGGATCGGGCCGCGGAGGCCACCGAGCGCCGTGTTGAAGTTCTCCTGGGAGGTATTTTCTCTTCGGGAGAGAAAAGGAAGATCTCCGGAGAGGGAAGAGAAAAGTTGTCGAGCACTCCTTTAAGAACAAGGAAATCTCGGAGGTTCGGGCCCTTCCTCTAGCGCCAATCTGTTGGTGCAGAAACTGATCATCGTCGGAGGTCGCCGTCGGGGACCTGCAAAACAAAGTTCCATCCGGAGCCGGTAGGGGGTGGCTCTGGCAGGACCCTCCGATGATTAAGTCAGCTCTGGCCAACGGGAATGGAGTGCTCGGCAATAAGTTCCGGAGCTTAGAGGAGAAGAGGAGAGCTTTTAGATCCAAGAGATTAGAGTTAGCATATCTGGAGGGTCCTTTATAGACGGAGCTTAGTTGATGGTGACGGTCATACTGGCGAGTCGTGGACCGCATGAAATTCGGTACGGAGAGAAAGGTGCCATCAGGCGGATGGTGACAGCCATACTAGCAAGTCATGGGCCGCATGGGGCTGATTACGGACAGAGTGGTGTCGTCAGTAGTGGTGGCCATATCATCCGATCTCATTGCCTGTTGCAAACTGATGGCGATAATTCATCTAGAGGAGCTCGGACTTGTAGGAGAGTCCGATTGAAGGGAAGGCTCGGGGGGAGTTCAGCTGTAGAGAAGTTCGGAGGAGCCCGGCCGGCTGAAGAGATGGCCGCTTGAGAAGTTCGGCTGAGAGACGACCGCTGAGGAGTTCGAGCGCTAGGGGATTCCGTTAAAGTCCGGCCGCTTGGAGTCCAAGGAGCTCGGCTGCTAAGTAGTTCGACCGACTGTAGGAGTTTGGCTAAAACCCATCTGTCGAAGCTCTTCCATGGCTACAAGTTGCATTAGGCCAAGCGTCGAGCTAGACTTCGGCGGGAGCGAGATTTATCCCCAACATCTTGCCTCCAGCAATCATTAAAAAATATATATATAATAAAACTAAATCTAATATGATGGATGCTCTAAGTTGCTAGGATTTCTAATCTTATCATGAAGCTTTTAATTAGATTTAAGTGGATATTTTTTAGATTAATTTAAAAATAAAATAAATAATAAAAAATCTAAGGTTAGGATTGATCTCTCCAAGCAGGATTGGAAGCTTTCTCCTTGCTCTAATCTTTTTGCTCTCTTTTTATTATTTTTTTATAAAATAAAAAAATAGTAATCAATATTTATAAAAATTAAAAAAAATAAAATTTTATTTATAATTAATTTATAAAAAATTAAAAAAATAAAAAATTTAAAGCTCTTGCCTTTCTCTCGATGCCAAAAATTTGATAAGAGTACAACATTATCGTTAGGAAACCATGTTTATTAGTTTAATTCAAACTTCTTAAATTAATTAAAAATAGATAGAAAGTAGTGAGTATGGTTGAATCCACAGAGAAGATAGTATTTTAGTTTTAAAATCTTTAATTTTTTTAAAAAAAAATAAAAAAAAAAATCACAGTCAGAAAATAAAATTATAAATAAAAAATAAAAATTAAATTATGCAAAAAATTAAACTTGGTACTAAGATCTACTAGTTAGATCTTAGCATCTACTTACAATAAAATTAAAGAGCAGTAATTAAATTTTTGATAAAAATAAAGTGCATGAAATTTAAATAGCTAAAAAAGTAAATTTTGCATTAATTTAAAGTTCAAAATTTAAATATATAAAATTTAAAAAGAATAGAAAAAGAAAATAAAAATTAAGAAATAGTTGATCTTGATCTTGGATCGATGTTGGCATTGAGATGATGTAGAAGACAGCACTTCCTCTCGGCACCATCAGCCTCGAAGCATCTACGAACCCAAGCATACTTTTAACCCGTACCATCATCTTTTCACGATCGAAGACAACTTAATTTGATAGCCTGGGATCTTATTTATAGGTATTGAAGGGAAAGAATAAGTGCTATCAGCCAATATGGGACTAAGGTAGTGTTTGATCGGCAAAATATGAAGAAATCCTATGAAAAATTGGATTAAAACTTCTTCTGGATGAACTTTATTGAGTTTCCTGAATTCTGGCCATCAAATTTTGATCAAACGATCCCAAAATCATCAAAAATGGATGTATAATAGTCTAGATCAGGTTGGATTGAGTTCTAGCCATTAGATCGAGCAATTGGGTAGTTTTGGGCCATTAGATCACGTCAAAAATCACACTAAAATTTTTTTCCCAATCGAATTGAACGTGGGCCATTGGATCATGCTTGATGATGGAGTTTCGATCATCGGATCATCACTAGATGTTTAAATCATCACCAAGATGAACATCGACCATCGGATAAATGCCTGGGACATGCACAACCGTCTGATCGCGATTTGGCACTGTTTGGATCTGAATCAGAATAGGAGAAGCCCACCACCGTTGGATCATGACCAGCAACAACCACAGCCATACGATCACGCCATTATTGTAGCTGTGGACCACATGAACCGAGTGCATTTGAAGATCGGAGCAATCAGCACATGCCTTAGCATGTGAAAATATCATTTTACCCTTATGAGCTGTGATGAATTTTTTGTAAACCTCTTAACAATATTGGTCGACCATGTGGCATCCTCTGATTAGGTGAAATTTACTGAGCTGGCGATCCATGTCTGGTTTGTGGACTGGCAGGTTGGCTTCTATGGCTGAGCTGGCTTAGACAGCACGCCGACTGAGCTGGGACGCGCCGGCTTGGCTACGTTAGCCAGCTGAAACATTTTATTTTTTTAAATTTTTTTCTTTGAAAATTCATACTGAGTCCGTTTTAACTTCGATTTGCTCTAAACTTATTTCGTTGCGACTAGAAAAATGAGCTCTCTTTATTGGTGAACATTTTTCCTAAAAATAATAAATAAAAATATTTAATTCTTAAAAATAAGAATAAATTAATTAATAATTTATTATTTTTAATGATGAATTTATGGTACTTATCAAAGTGTCAGGTTCTTAAAGAATCGATCTCAATGGTTGGTCTGTTAGGATGATGATAGAATGAGCCTGAAAATATGGTCGAAGTCGCTTGGTAGTGGTGACTAGAGAGTAAATCATTTTTTTTATTCTGGAGGACCGTGTCTCTAGATCACACAATAATTTGCTAGTGTAATAGATGGGCCTGTGTGTCCCTGCATCATCTTGAACTAAAATAGAGCCAACAACATTAGGTAAAACAAATAGATACATGAATAAATCCTCACCTTCGACAAGTTTGGACAATAGTGGAACTTTGCCAAGATATGCTTTGAGTTTGTCAAAAGTAGATTGACACTCCTCCGTTTATTTAAAATCTTTGATTTGCTTCAAAGTTTTAAAGAATAGGAGGCATTTTACGACTGACCTAGATATGAATCTATCAAGCGATGCCACTCGTCCAATGAGCCATTGCACTTTCTTTAAGAAGCTAGGGGGCTTCATGTCAAGTAATGCCTGGATCTTCTCGGGGTTGGCCTCTATTTCTTTCTAGATCACAAGAAAACCAAGAAATTTTTCAGCCATAATTCTGAAAGCATACTTGTTGGGGTTAAGCTTCATTTGATATTTACGTAGCTCCCCAAATGCCTCCTCTAGGTTGGTAATATGCCGATCTTCCTTCATACTCTTAACTAGCATGTCATCAACATAGATTTTCATATTATGACCAATTTGGTGCTTGAAGACTTTATTGACTAGGCACTGGTAGGTGGCACCTGCATTTTTCAAATCAAAAGGCATCATCTTATAGCAATACAAATCTTTGTTGGTGATAAATGCCATATTCTCCTCATCTTCAAGAGCTATCCTGATTTGATTATAGCTGGAGAAGATATCCATAAAGCTTAATAGCCTATTTCATGAGGTTGCATCAACCAATTGGTCAATTTTCGGTAGAGAAAAACTATCTTTTGGACAAGCCTTGTTTAGGTCAATAAAATCGATGTAGATTCTTCACTTTTTGCTTGCCTTTTTAACCATCACTACATTGGCTATCCAGTTCGGATATTGCGCTTTTCTAATGAATCCTACCTTCAGAAGTTTGTCAAGTTCTTTATCTATCACCTTTTATCTTTTTGGAGTGAAGCTCCTCTTCTCTTGCTTCATGGGTTTGTGTTTGGGATCAATATTCAGTTTGTACGTGATGACATCGGTAAGAATTTCATGCATATTTGAGGCTAACCATGCAAACATGTCGGCATTCTTCTAGAGAAAGAAAATTATTTTTTCCTTGAGATTAGCATTTAACTGATCTCCTATCTGGATAGTTTTTCCTGGATCCCTTCCTAGGGTAATGGTAATGAGTGGTTTTGCTGACTCACCTTAGATTTTTTCGTTGTCACTCTCAAGCTCCTGATCGAGAATTTTAGTAGGTGAATTTCTGGTTGGTTCCTTCATCTTCGATGCTATCAAAAAATATTACCTGGCCATCATTTGGTCTTCGTGCATTTCTTCGATGCCCAATCTAGTTGAAAACTGAACTAGCAGGTGGTAAGTTGAGACTACTGCTCTAAGGGCATTGAGCCCAGGTCGGCCAAGAATGGCGTTGTATATGGACAGATTTTGACGACCAGAAATATAAGTTGCATGATTGACTAATAAGGTTCTCTCTCGATAGTGACTGGTAGCATGATTTCTTCTTCGACCATCACTAAATCACCTGAGAATCTGATTAGAGGGTGCCAACCTGTCTCAAGTTATTCATTGCATTCATTTTTAAGAGAGCATCATAGAACAACATGTCTACTAAGCTTCCATTATTGACTAAAATTCTTTTTACATCATAGTTTGCTATCATCATGGAAACTACGACAGCCTTATTATGGGGTGCCTGAATTCCTTGGGCATCATTATCAGAAAAAGTAATAACATTCTCAGTGCATTGCCTCTTAGGAGAGGCACTCTTGGATGCCCCTCGAAGCCCACTGCCTTGTGTAACCATGTTAATGACTCATGCAGTTGGCCGATTATGCTTAGCAGCATCATTAGGCCTCTGGCGTGGCTCCAGAGCTTGATTTGCCCAATCTCGGATATACTTGCTGAGGTAACCTCGATGAATCAAAGCCTCAATCTCATCCTTGAGCTACCAGCATTCCTCAGTATCGTGCACATGGTCACAGTAGAAGCAATAGTACTTATTCTTGTTTCTTTTATCAGCAGGAGCCTTCATCAGATTAGGATGGTGGAGATATCCCTGATTCTCTATCTCCATTAAAATCTATGATCGAGGGATGGATAGAGAAGTGTAGTTATCGAATTTTCAAGGAGGACTCTAGGACCTCGAATTTTTTTAAGGTAGTTCACTATTGCTCCCTTTGTTTCCATATTCTTCCTCACGGGATCGCTTTTTTTTTTTTTTATTTTTCTTTTCTTTCTTACTCAGCTTTTTTGCCTCCTTAGCATGAGCTTACTTTTGGATTCGAGCCAGCATTCCTTTATAGTTCTCTAGAAAATTTTTGTTGAGAGAGAAGGTCAGATGGTAGCTCCTGAGTTTCTGCTTCAAAGCTGACATAGTGACGGACTCATTTAAGTCTTTTACTTCAAGAATGACTGCATCGAAATAGGCCATGTACTCATAGAGGGATTCACCTTCCTACTACATTACGGAGAATAGATTGTTCGAGTGCTTCAAATGGAGATGATTGCTTCTAAAATAGAGCATAAAGAGTCTACTCAGTTGATCAAAAAAAGAAATGGACCTAGGATGGAGTCCAGAAAATCATACCCTTGCAGATTTTTTGAGGATAATGGAAAGCGCCATGCAGAGAAGGACATCAGACGCGCCTTGAAGTCTCATAATATCTCTATATCTCTCAAGATAGTCTTGAGGGTCTATGGAGCCATCAAATAGCTCTAGTGTATGCATCTTGAATCGTGCAGAAATCAATTCATTCAAGATTTTAGCAGAGAAAGGGAAAGTGAGGTGAAAGTCCTTCTTACTTTAGAAAGGCCTTTCGAACTACACCTCCTTCAGCTTCTTCTCAAGATCTTAAAATTTCTGCCCAAGATCTACCTCCCACACCAATTTTCTATTATAGGGGGTTGATTTAGCTTCATAGGAGCGCTCTCCTTGATCAAGAGGGTGCTCTTGATGGAATTCTTAAAGGGTTGGAGGTTGGTTGGCTCATGACACAGCCTCTTAAGGAACGGACTCTTGCCGTCGCTCTACCGTTCGCTGGAGCTGTTGCATAGCATTGGTGAGAGTTTGGACTTACTGTACCAGGAGATTGAATTGTTGCGGATCAATTATGGCCAGAGGATGGGATTGGATCATCTCCGGAGGGGCTCTTGGAGAAGATAGAACTAGATTCTATGCTTTCTTAACTATTTCCACCAAAATTTTGGGCAATTTCGTTCCTCTAGCACCAATCTGTTGCAGCAGGACTTTAGATCTTTGAAGAGATTCACGCTAGAGAGCTAATTAGGTTGATTCGATGCATATTACGGGCTAACCTGCAAAAAAAATCGAAGAACCGGTAGAGTACCCTTCGGTTTAGGATCCTCTGATACTTAAGTCAACTGAAGCCTTATCAACAAACAGTGGAAATAGAAGATTGAAATGCAGAATGAGAGGATTTGAGTGGAGGATGATTCAATCTTTCTACAGTGAAAAAGTTGAGAGTAGATTTCAGCAGAGTTTCGACTCTATGAATTTGATGCTTGAGCTTATCCTAGAAGGTACTATGTCCCTCTATTTATAAAGGAGTTTGCTTAGGCCTTAAGAAAAGTTGTTAAGCCATTAGTTTATTATGGCCAGTTAAATTATAGCTGTTGGCCGTTTGTCTTGATGGCAATTAGTTGTAGTATAGCTGGAGGAGAACCACTTGGTTGGAGCGTAGTTGGTACTTAGTTGGCATTTGAAACATGTCAAGATCGGTAAATCACCGATCTGGATTGTCTGACGAGATCGGTGATTTACCAATCTTGGCATCAGCAGGGCGCAACTCACTTGTAGAGTCGATGACATCGGTGATTTACCGATCTCAAGAGAATAAACTGGTCACAAAATGACTGATCTCGTGCTTGAGTGGATCACTGTTGCATAAGATTGGTGAAAGCTTGATTTTCTGTGAAGTTGCTGGTTCTCAGAAGAGCAAAATACTGATCTGACTCTGTACGGCTATGATAAGGTCGGTCAAGAACCGATCTCAACCCATTTTTGGTATGGTTGTTGAGGATGGTAGTCCACCATTCTGAATTTTGTGTATCAAAAATGACCGTCATTTAGTTTGACCACCTGAAAGTCAATTCGGCTCTGGCAAAGAATCGGGCTGGTTCCTAGGTCGGTATTTTATCGACCTAAAACTATTCTCATTATCAACAAGTCTTATTGGTGACCCTATGGATAACATTGTAAGAAGGAAAATACTTTCTATATTGCGGACGGTGTAGCTCCACGGACATCGGCTGCGGTGATTGATGAGCGCATGGATCTAGATGAAATTTTTTTTTTTTTATGGGATACTTTGCTTTTTTCTATCCAAATCTACATAGTCATTAATCATCGCAGATAATATCTATGGAGCTACACCATCGACGATATAGAATATATTTTTTTTATAAAAAAAAAAACTTTGATCATGACCCACCGCCACGGCATCCTTTGCTATTTGCATTCCCTCCCATGCTCCTCACCCAAGTCGCCCACATCCCCTTTGAAACCTTGTCAACAAACGGATGGTCAACATTCGTATTAAAAAATTATGGTCCAATGATGGCCAACCTCCACACCATCGTCTACTCTGTCGACACCCCTCACCGACCAGAGAAGGGGACAGGCGGATGATCCACTTGCTATACAAAGAAATAATTGATTTAATCTCTCTATCTGTCCGACGTGGACTTCACAATATTTTCTTTTTTTAACACCATTGGCCATTTTCTTCTTTTCTTTATCACGCCGGGCTAACGCCACGTCATCTTATGCTACACGTCAGATTCCTGCACAATGGTATCTTGAGCACCATCATTGCTGCACACGTGGCAAGAAGAGCAACCGGTAGAAAGCGCAAAGAGAGACCGGATGATAAAAGGTGACAATAAACACGGTCCTTCGGTTTCTCGACACTCGTCACGTGCAGAAGCGCTCAATATTCCCCTTCAATGTATAAGATAGATGTTTAAGCCTTAAATCCTATATTACCCAAGCCTCCGTAGCTCTTAGGTTTACAAATAGCTTCCCAAAAATGCAAATGTAAACCTCATCAACCAATCTCGTGACCCTCACGCATAGGATTTAAACGGTTTTTGTAAGCAATCCATAAAGGCAAGAATAACACCATTAGCTATGAGATGCAAAGATGTAGATATCAGTACATGCTGAAATAAAATAAATCTTCGTATCAAAAAAATTATTGATTAGAATAGTTTTATCATATGTATTTTATACCATCCAATAATAAATCAACATATTATTTAGAAAAATAAATTTTTTATTTAAAATTTTAAATGAAGCATGAATAATAATGTACCTTTTTATTTTTTTTGGATAGTATGTTGATTTGTTATTGAATAATATAAGGTACATATGGTAGAACTATTCTAACTAATAAATTTTTTTTTTTATTTGATACAAGAATCATCATTTTCATCCATCTAATTTATCATGAACTTTGTCTAATATAAAATAAAAATCAGAAACTTGCAAGAACTTAGTAGAGATTAGGACACCAAGATAGTTAAAGGATCCATTCTTAATTCTGATTTGCAATATGGCACAAATCTCTCTACAAAACATGGGGTGACTTGGGGCCCAATAGGATCCAAGATTTACCTATGTTCACTAACTACATGGATTGTTGATAGTAAGAAAACATTATATTCTTCAAGATTGTAGTGTTTTGCTTAGTGGCTCAAGCAATCAGCAACAAATCATCTACAAACATCAAATAGAAATTTTGGGGTCCTCTGGTGATGGTTGAAATGACTTCACAGCTCTTTGATTCATTGCTTGATGCAAAAATCTAGATGGTATGTCAGAGTAGAGAACAAATAAAATGGAGGGACAGAGGACAATTTTCACGTACGTAGCCCAAGGGTGGAATAAAATCTATAGAAGGGGAAACATTAACAAGGTCCGTGAATGTAGGGTTGCAAAGTACTCAAGAACTGCCATGAGATAACTCCATTTGATATGGTCATATGCTCTTTCCAATGACCATCAAAGTTTTACTCTTGGAGGCTATTTCAAGTGAGTGCAGCACCGGCTGAGCTATTAAAGTCTTCTCAATTAACTGCTGGCCAGGCATGAAGGCTTCCTGTTCAATAGAAATCAAATTTGGCAAAAGGATCTTCAACTAGTTTACCAATAGTTTAGCTGCCACCTTATATAATAAATTGCACAAGCTGATGGGCAAACCTAACTTGGATAGTTAATTGAGGCCGCAGCAATAACAAAAGTAGAATTATGGCTAGAACAACAACAAAAACAATCAAAAAGCAAAACAATCATAATAGAACTTTTGGGTGAGGTGCCAACTTTAAGAGAAGACTGCTACTAGAGACCAACACCCATCACTTGAAACTCAAGAAATAGCCAAAAGACCGACAAGACAACAAAAAGAGCAGGAACTAACAAAGAAATTTTCAAAATCCATATGTTTACCCACAGCATGCCAAGTTTCATTGTTGCAACTAGTCTAGGCATCAATTTGATGAATGTTCACAATGGAAAGGAGTTAATATAGAAACTCTATCTTAATGAGAAAGATGAGCATGTTTGTGATACCTCATCTGGATGATGGTGCTATACCCCATCATTATCTAAGAGCAAAAAACTATGCTTTACCCTTAAATAAGAACAAAGAAGATTTCTAAATCTTAATTGAGCTGAATAATAATATCCTTTAATAATCTACCAAATTAACTATCTCATTATACTTATCATTTAACAACATCAAACAAGTCATCTTAGGATTTTATATACTGAACTAAGTTTAATACATATAACTTTACAATAGAATACATTCAGTTATTTACAGCTTTAAGGACATAATTTACATCCCATAACTTAACCAAAAGTAATGCCCTCACAACTAATATATATATATATATATATATGTGTGTGTGTCTATATATATATATATATATATATAATCCAAAAGGCAGCTGCAAAGTCTTCTTATGCTGATACTGAGCTAAGATACTCCCATCTGCTAAGAAAAGAAAAATATAAAGCAACATAATGAAACTAATATCCCAGTGAGTATATCCACTATCAATAGAAAACTTACTATAATTTTTATACTACCTTGTATAATATATACCAACAAGCTTCTAAACATTCTACTACCATGTATAGCATATACCAACAGGCTTCTAAATAATTAAATAAAATAAATATGAATTACATTAAAAGTTCTTATAAAACATAAAACCTTTGCTTACCATTGATAATACCCCAACATGTTTTCCAAGAATTTCTTATGAGCAATTGTACCATAATCATATTCTCATATAAACAGTTACACTGACACACTCTCACGTGAGTAATCATACTACAAGTACATTCTATATATGAGTAGTCACATCCCGACACATTCTCATATGGGTTACCATACCATGACATACTCTTAGATGAGTTGTCGCACTATAACATACTCTCAAATGAGCAGTCCCTCACTATGACACACTCTCAAATAAGTAATTTCATATACACTTTCAAATGAGCAGTCACAAAATATCACAAATATCAACAAGCATTTATGGCACATAAATCAAAAGTTATCCATACAAGATATTAAACTATATAAAAGATCCCTACAATACCTTTAAACTTACTAATGTTGTTCTATTCAAACATGTATATATTTACCTACTTATGAAATGCACAAGAGCTATCCAAAACCCTTCCTATTTCAACATTTCACCAAACATATATATAGATAACAACATAAGCTATAAAATATCAAAAGACTATCTTGCTTTTTAATTAACCGTTTTGCATAGCAAAGTATATTAAAACACCATAGATAGAAGGAATTCACTCACCTCAACTGGCTACTAGCTAATTGGCTTACTTGAGCACCTTTCCCAATTTCTTTCTTTCCCTTAATAATTAGAATTCTACTGCTACCAACACAGATCTTTCTTCTTTTCCAAACAAGCTACTTGTCTTATTTCATCCAATTCTTCACCAAACACCTCTTCCTAACTAATTTTTCTTTGATTTCTAATTGAAAATAGGTCTTTTCCAACTCTCTTCCCTTCTATATCCTTTCTACTTAACTAAATAACTCAGAACAATAAAAGAGTAACCGGTGGCTTTTGTTTTGGAAAAAGGATAAATTAGAAAGAAAATTTGCTAGGTGCTACTCCTCTAGAAAGCCAACACACATCTTCCTCTCTTTTCTAGTTATATGGCACAACCTTAGGAAGCCACCTATTAAGTTTTTTCCAAAAGAATCTATTTGAAAATCTACTTTTAAAACTTTACAGCCAGTACCACTTTTCTGTTCTCCTGATCGAGTTGGCTCAACTCCAAATTGGATCAGCTCGAATATCACTCAGATCAGTTCAAACTCAAATCAGACTGGCTCTCTTAGGAAGACATAAACTAATTTATGTAGCTTGAGACTTGGGTCGACTCGATTTAGATTTGGATCGGCTTCGATACTTCTGCTTTTCAAAATTTTACTTTTAATCACCATGTGTTGGTGCAGAAAATGATGCTATTACCGAAGTTCGCTAGAGCTGGAGAAGATGAGATTACTGTTAAAAATTGTATCCTAAATTCAATCATCTAGATTGTAGATGGTTGAGCTAATTATAAAAATATACTTAAATTTTTAATAAATAAAATTATTATTTTAGCATTTCATCACTTTTGTGTATTTTTTTATAATGAATTCTTCTATGATGAAGTTTTTAGGACTATTTAGACTTGATAAAAAAAAATTATCATTCAGTTTTTAAACTTGTTCACGACCAAATGATACGTTATTACCTAAGATGATAATGTATCGAGTGTAGATCGTTATGTGCCATATATATTGATTGTCCTCTTAATCAAAGAGTATGAAGTACTTGTATGACATGCAGATGAAGTATAGGGATATATTTTATTGAATATGATCCAACTACGAAGCTCTTTGCTGTTAAGAGTTGTTTGCGAAGAATATGGATATAAGTATCCTTTAAACCTGAGATCACCAAGTTGGCTTACAAGCAACTCACTGTACTTAGGTACCAGACTACTTAAATTTTTAATTCAGTGATGGAAGGCTATTGGGTGTAGTCAAGTATTTGTTTAGTTAGTGTGTGAGTCAAGATGGGATTGACCCCTCCAAGTGTTAGAGCAGATATATCATTGTATTTTAATTTAGCAAAATCTCGATCGAGATGGTTCATTCGATGGACACTGAATTTTGAAATACACTATAAATGATTTTTAGGATTAACAGTTAAATCCTAGATCATCTTTTGAGCATTGAGGTTAAGAGGATGAATTATATGATAACCATTTACCATTGATTCGTCAATATTGTATTGCGACTATTCGACCTATCCGGATGTCGAGTATCATTGCTAGATGGTCACATCGATTGGCACAAAAAATTAGTTTTTATGCTATTGACTTAGGATTAGATCCTATGTGATCACATACAATAAAAGTTTTTATTTAATCTGATGGTCGATTTAGAGTTCCAATGATCTAGGACTCTATGGTCAAGAGTTCCACTGGACTGAGACTCTATGACCAAGAGTCCCACTAAACTGGGACTCTAAGTCCTACTTATCTGAAACTCTCTGATCAAGAATTTTACTAGTCTGGAACTCTATGATCATGAGTTTCATTCATTTGGAATACTGGGTTCAAGAGTTTCACTAATTTGTGACTCTTCAGGAGTTTCATGTTGATAGAACTATGTTGCCCAGACACCCACTCAATTGAGACTCTTTGTTTATTAAAGAATTAATTAGTAATTTGATTACTGATTAACTCAATTTAATTGAGTGATGAGAATTTGATCAAATTTGATCGAATTGGATTCGATTGGATTTGACCCGATTATGTCATGAGTTGATCTAATTGCTAAGAGGGATTCGATCCTGATTTGATCAGAATCTGGATCTAATTAATTTTTAATTTAATTAAGATTTTATTAGATTAGATTAAGTTTAATTTAGTTGAATTTGATCTGGTCTAATTGGGTCTAGATGAAACCAATTTTGGAAAGTCAAATGAGTTTGAATTTCAAATGCTAGTTCTTCCTACGCCACCCTATTTTGACCCACACCATTCTTTACGCGAATTGTGAATTCATGTGAGAGTTTTCAATGCCAGAAAGGTATCTACGCCCCCTATTTTATATACCTTTGACCTGGTCCAATGGTTGGACTGGTTCAAAGTTAGTTGAATTTTGAATTCAACTTAGATGGTTTGAGTTTTGAACTTATCTCTTCCCTTCTTATCCATTCCCACATTGCCATGATTTTATCGCACATTTTTTGGGCAATTTCTGATTGAGGGCGACCAAAAGAAGAGTCCTTCCACTTGTCACCCTCTTGGATGAGGCGTTGGAAAGGGATAAGACCCCATTTGAATTCAAACACTTGTTGGAGGTTGAAACAAGTTCAACCTCCCAACTCTTATCCAAAACCCATGTGTATTTCCCACTGTGTCGCACATTTTAAAAAGTTCTTTTTGTGTGGACATGCATGGGACTATGTGAGGGATCTAAGAGGGTGCGTGAGGGGTTTTTGGAGGGAGAAAAAACCAAAGAGGAGTGCTATCTCTTGTGCTTGGAAAAGTCCAAGGGTTTCCTATGCCAACTTTTTCTCTCACACCTTTTCTTTTAATTTTTTCTTTTTGTCACCCATCTAAGGAAAAATTTGAGAGTGGGCGTTCAGTAGAGGGAGAGTCCTTCTACCCATGAAAATTTATTTCATGAAAAAAATTCAAAAGGAGGAGGCATGAGAGTTTTTTCGGTGCATCAAGGTTTTTGGGTGTGTGAAATCTTAGACTTAGGACTCTAGGTTTGGATGGAGAGATTGAGTGCTATGAGATTGAGTGCTGTGAGTGTCCGATCATCACCAAACTTCACCCACTATCTCATCATCCTTTGTAGATTGTTTTTTGATTTTTTGGAGCATCCAGGAGATCAGAAAGAAGATGATCGATTGGATCGATCTAGATCAGCCATTAAAGGCTCCGACGAATAGTTAGCACTCCGGAGGAGCTAGTCGAAATCAGGAGCTCTATATGGACTCACTGTAGAGGCTAGATAATTATGCAGCTACAGCATGACATGAGGGCTTCATCCTATCGATTTGGATCGTGGAGATCATCTATCCGCGCACAAGTATTATATTCTGAATACAAGTCGATCAGCAAATATGATTTGCTGATCGATCGCATTTAATTTTTCTAATACATATTAGCATGTCTAGATCCTAAGTAGGATTTATGATCTGATCATTGCATGCAAAAGATTAATATTTGATTAATTTTTGCTTTTGTTGTCATTTAATTTTGAAAAGCTTCAAAAATGCATGCTTTAATCCTGCACCATTTTTAATAATGGTATCAGAGCTAGGCTGCTTGACATGTTTGTATGTTAATTAGAAAAATTAAATACTAATATATATAATATGTTTATATGTTAATTAAAATTATTTTAATTAATAAAAATAATAAATTAAAAATTAGACATGAATATATTAGATTAGATCTAATATATGATTCATGCTTTGATTTTATTATGGTTTATTTTCTATTATGAAAATAGTAATAGGTTGTTGTTTATGAAATGAGTTGACCCATTTTTGAAATGAGTCAACTCATTTGGTGAATAAAAAATTAAAAATCTTTTAAAATTTAAAAAATATTTTTGAAATATTGAATTTTAATCCATAGCTCAAAACTTAATTAAAAAAATTAAGTATTGTCTAGTAGGATCTAGAATTATAAATTAAAGATTCTAAGATAAATGCATAAAACTTTGGGTTAAAGGATTAGATAAATTAGGTTCATTAATTAGGCTAGACCTAAGATTAGTTGAAGAATGAACTAAATTAAAGAAATTGATCAAATCTAACCAAATGTTGAATTAGATTAGGTCAAGGATTCTCTAGATTCAACTTCAATAGTTGTAGTTAGACAAGTCCATGTCTTTAACAAAGACCAAGATGGATTTGATTCATAGCTACATGGTCAAGCCTGTAATCACTAGGTTGATCAGATTGAACCTAATTAACTGGTTGGTATCTAAGATAAGTTTAGCAGTTAAGATCAGTAATTTTTAATTGAAAGTTACTCGCACTAATTTGATCTTTGACGAGTTAATGGCATATCCCTTCTATTAATCTCACTTACCTGGCCGACATAGTTGATTAGGATTTGATTAGATCACTTGATGATTTGAGCTCACCCATATCACTAGGAATCAGTTTGACTAATTTCAATTAGTAAGACTGAATTAGGTGCCCATAGACCTAAATTGATCCTAATCCTAACCTATTGGCTTGGTGAAGTTAGTGGGAGGATTTGACTTGATGAAATTAGTAGAAAAAAATTGGTCCATGTTCTTTCTACCCTTAAATCATATGTAACTTAAATTTTCTAAATTATTCGATCCTTAAAATGACTAAGTTATGGAGATAACCGAGTCATAGCCTCCCATTAAGATGAACAGTAATGAGTCCAATTTACTAGGTGGACATTGGAGGCGCCTTATATCTGGTGTTCATCTGGATATTAGAATTACTATCCATCATATGATGATTAGATCATACTCTCTTAATAGTGATCAGGTTAGCCAGAGCTTTCCTTGGGCCTGGTCATCATTGGTTTGATGTACCAAACTCAATCATATTAATGGTTGGACCTAACCAGATTTTTTCAATGGAGGTCATAGCCTACTAAATTAGCTTCTGGGGCAAAATCTAATTACTAAAAATTATTTTAAAAAATAATTGATTGTGAACCTACCTATAGATAAACATGGGTTAGCTAGAGCTTTTCTCGGGCCTGTTTGTAGTCTGTGGATTCTAGTACCCACTAAGGAGTCAATGTAATTCCTTGAATTGGAGGTAAAGATTATCAATTCATAAAAATAGTGGAAGAACCTTTAGACTAAAGTCCAAGTATTTAGGATTAATTAATTTAAGTACTAATAAGATTTCATATTTTTTTTTAGATAAATAGAATGGTTAGTGTAAGTCCGCTCCATTCACTATTGGATAGTGGCAAGCTTTTAGGACCTAATTATGAGGAGTCTAGTGTTGATCCATATCAGGCAGACCCCAAGAGAAATTGTTCTCTTCACCTGAATAGGCTGAGCAGAAAAAATCAGCAAATGATTGTTGGTCAAGATTGTTATATAATAATATCTTGCAATTTCTCTATTTGTGATACATCTACTTGGGTATTAGATACTGGGAGTCCAATTTACATATGCAATTCATTGCATGAACTTCAAATTGGTAGAAAATTTGAGAACGGCGATAGATTTCTTAATGTTGGAGATGAAAGTAAAATTTTAGTCCTAGCATTAGGAACTCTTGAGCTTGTTTTCAAAATTAATAATATCATTTTAAGTGACTGTCACTATTGTCCATCTTTTATGATGAATATAACATCTGTTGGGCTTTGGCCCAAGATGGTTATTATTTATTAATTAAAAAAATTATGATAATATCATTATGAATGATGTTATAGTAATACGAGGATAATTAAGAAATGACATTTATATTCTATCATAGCCTATTAGTGTAATGTACATGTCTATATCCAAAATTAGATAATATCATCGATGTCTATCTTTAGCACTGTAGGCTCGGTCATATAAATAAGAATAGGATCAATAGGTTAGTTAAGAAGCAAATTTTTGACATCGATGACTATGAATCATTAATTACCTATGAGTTCTATCTTCTTGGTAAAGTGACTAAATCATCTTTTACTGAAAAAGATAAACGGGCCATTGAGTTTCTGAGTCTAGTACATACTGATGTATGTGGACCTATGAACACATGTGCTAGAGGTCAGTTTTACTACTTCATTACATTTACTGACGACCTATCTAGGTATGGATACGTCTATCTTATGAAGAGTAAATTCAATTCGTTTGAAATGTACAAACGATATCGAAATGAAATAGAAAAATAGCTTGAAAAGAGTATTAAAACTCTTCGGTCAGACCAAGGAGGTGAATACCTTTCTAACAATTTTTTGACATATCTAAGAGAGAATGAGATTCTCTTACAATGGACCCCTCCTGAAATACCACAGTATAATGGTATATCCGAAAGAAAGAATCAAATCCTGTTAGACATGGTTCGGTCCATAATGGGATTTGCAAGTCTGCCTATCTCTTTCTAGAGGTATGCACTCGAGATTGCTTCTTTTTTTTTAAATAATGTTCCGAGCAAATATGTTGCAAAGACTCCATATGAGATATGGACTGGGCATAGGCCGACACTCTCCCACCTTAGGATTTGGGGATGTCTAGCTTATGTCAAACATTTGCAATCAGAAAAACTTGGACCAAGATCCGATAAGTGCTTGTTCATAGGGTATCCCAAGAAAACTAAGGATTATTATTTCTATCTTGCTAAAGAACAAAAGGTATTCATCAGTAATAGGACAATCTTTTTGGAAAGAAAATTTCTTATGGAAGAAACTACTGCCTCTAATGTTGAACTTAGTGAAGTTAGATAGGTGGAAGAATTGATACATTCTAGTGAACCTACAAAATTGGATTTGATAAGATCAAATCTAGTGCCCATTGAAGAGGCACCTGTAAGAAGATCTGGTAGAATACCATATCAACTAGATAGATACTATGGTTTCTTGGTCTGAGATGGTGATCCTATCGAACTCGATGAGAATGATGAGGATCCAATCACCTACATGGATGCCATGTAGAGATCCGACTTTGATAAATAGCTAAAAGTCATGAAATCCAAAATGGACCATGAAGGTTATTGGGGATAAATCCCGCTCCCATCGAAGTCCAGTCTGATGCTTAGCCTAATGCAATTGGTAATTATGGAAGAGCTTCGATTGAAAATTCTTCTCCGGTGGTCGGACCCCAGTTGAACTCCTCAGTAGTCGAACCCCAGATGGATGCCTACAGTGTCCAACCCCTTTCGAACTTCTCCTTCAGTCGGATTCCTTCAGGAGTCGAACTCCTTTCAGACTTCTTCCTCAGTCAAATTTTTTCAGGAGTCTAACTTCCTTCAGACTTCTCCTTCAGTCGAACTTCTCCACTAGTCGAACTCCTTCAGTCAAACTTCTCCATCAGTCAAATTCCTTTTGGACTTCTTCTGAGTACCGGACAGCTATGACTGTCACTATCAGTCTACTATAGGTGGCACCCTCTCACACGGCCTCGAACAGCTAGCTACCTGACAGCTACGGTTGTCACTATCAGTCTGCTATAGGCGGCGCCCCTCTCACACGGCCCCGAGCGGCCAGCTACCAAACAATTATGACTGTCACTATCAGTTTGCTCTAGGACTTCATCTACAAAAGGATCCTCCAGATACGTTTTCTCTAAGCTCTCTTCTCCTTCTCAAAAACTCTACTGAACTCTTTCCTGAGCACTCTATTTCTGTTGGCCAGAAGAGCTGACTTGATCATCAGAGGATCCTACCGAAGCCACCACCACCAACTCCAAATGGAACTTTATTTTGCAAGTCACCGACAATGACCTCTTCTTCCTCAACTCCAGCTCGATTCGGCATCAACCAAATTCTGCATCAATAGGATTGATGTTAGAAGGAGGGCCTGCTGTTTCTGAGGTACCCTTGCTCTTAAAGGAGTGCTCAGCCAATCCTATGGATCTTCTTCTCTAAGGTCCATCTCCATCATCTCCCTTAATCCCAAAAAATACCTCCAAAGAGGGCAACTACCCAGAGATCTACCACTTCTACTGCCATATCTGGGATAGATCCGTCTGTCCCAGCTCCATCATCGGTGCTTCAACCTCCTCTTCCACCGACGGTCATGGTAGATCTGGAGCAGTTTAACCTACTAATGCAGTGGGTTCAGGGTCTTACCAAAATGGTGTAGACCATGCGACAGTCCTTGGTGACTATTCCACCAGAAAATCCACCATCATGATGTCAGAAATCGGATCCAAGGAAGAGCACTTAGGCTAGCATATCCATCGCCCCTGGAAAGGAGAAACAGAGAGCAGAGGATCCTTGCTCGGATCATGATTCTTCTTCAAAATGGATCTTCTCCATCCATAGCCGTAAGCCTTTCAAGATCTACAATCGAGATGACGTCCTCAATCAAAAACTATGGAAGATGGACCGATGGATTGAGGGACTCCACCATATCACTCTAGTTCACCATGATGACGTCTGCATCGATCCTTCTTTCTCTCTCCAAATTATGCAAGAGCCCATTCTATCGAACTTCAAGCTTCCCCAATTTAAAAACTACGATGGAACCTCTGATCCGATAGATCACCTGAAAGCCTTCCGAACCATGATGCTACTCTATGGCGCACCAGATGCCATATTATGCTGAACTTTTTCATCTATCTTAAAGGGAGCAGCAAGAATTGGTACTCGATATTGAAGTCGGGTATGATCTTCTTCTTTGATCAGATGAGCCATCAGTTTGCGACTCACTTCATCAACAGTCGACGTCCGCACCGAGGTTCGAATTTTCTAATGAACATCAAGTAGAAGGAGAAAAAATTCATCTGAGCTTATGTCACCCAATTTAATGCTGCTGCATTGAAGGTCCAGAGCTTGGACCAGTCAGTTGCGATGGCCGCACTCAATGACGGCCTTCAGAAGAATGATTTGCTATTCTCTCTAGAGAAGTACCCCAGGGACTTTGCCGATCTACTAGCTCATGCAGAGGGATATGCTCGAGTGGAAGAAGCCTTCAAGTTGAAGGATGAGGAAGCCGCAGGAGAGCGATATAGACCCACCACCGATGAAGGGCCGAATGAAGTTTGGCTGCGCTCATAGACTCTCTTCGAGCATAAGCGAGCCTGAACTCCTCCTCGAGCTCTACGTCAAAGAAGCCCCAATGGAGGGGCATGAAGAAGTTCCCCCCAGAAGGTTTCATAACTATACCCCCCTCAATGCTCCACAGACGTCAGCCTGAAGCAAGCCAAGGGTGCTACCCAGCTAGAACCACCAATAAGGAAGGAACAATAAGAAGATCGGCCACCTCCTGGCATCATCAATGCCATCACTGAGGGGGCTTAGTACTTCGATGAGCTGCCATCTCTCAGCCTCCGAGCCAGAAAAAGCTTGCCCCAAATTGGGAAGGCCCATATGAAGTAGAGGAGGTCGTCCAACCTAAAATGTACCTCCTAAAGGAGCTTTTGTACTGTCAATAATTTTTTTTCAATAAAACTTGTCCATTTCAACATTATTATTTTTCGGTGCAAAAACTATGTGATGACTAAAAAGAAGCAATCAATAGTGGCCATATTAGGAACAGGAGGTGAACCTCATCCTAACATGAGCAAGTCGAAGGCCTCATTTGTTTTAGACGAGATGAGGGAAGAGGTCCTGACAATGGCCCTTATGTGCCCCTACAGTCCCGTAGGAATAGGAGGAGAACCTCATCCTAACATAAGCAAAGTCGAAGGCCTCGTTTGTTTTAGATGAGATGAGGGGAGAGACCCTGACAAAAGCCCTTTCGTGCCCCTACAATCCATTAGGAATAGGAGGAGAACCTCATCCTAACGTGAGCAAAGTTGAAGACCTCGTTCATTTTAGACGAGATGAGTGGAGAGGCCCTGGCAACGATCCTTACGTGCCCCTGCAGCCCATTAGGAATAGGAGGAGAATCTCATCCTAACGTGAGCAAAGTCGAAGGTCTCATTCATTTTAGATGAGGTACAGGGAGAGGCCCTAACAATGATCCTTATATGCTCCTACAGCCTGTTAGAAATAGGAGGAGAACCTCGTCCTAAGGTGAGCAAAGTTGAAAGCCTCATTTATTTTAGATGAGATGAGGGGAGAGGCCCTGACAATGGTCCTTATGTGCCCCTACAGCCCATCAGAAATAGAAGGAGAACCTCCTCCTAACGTGAGTAAATTCGAAGGTCTCATTCATTTTAGACGAGATGAGGGGAGCTTCAACTTCAACATCGATTAGAGATAAGATCTCCTCCGAGCTTCAACGACAACATCAATGGGAGATAAGATCACCTTCAACCTCAGCTGGAGATAAGATCTCCCCAAGCTTCAACTTCAACGTCAATAAGAGATAAGATCTCCTTTAACCTCAGTTGGAGATAAGATCTCCTCCGAGCTCCAACCCATCAATAGAAGACAAGATCTCCTTTAACCTCAGCTGGAGATAAGATCTCCTCCGAGCTTCAATGACAACCTCAATGGGAAATAAGATCTCCATCAATCTTGGCTGGAGATAAGATCTCCCCGAGCTTCAACTTCAATGTCAATAGGAGATAAGATCTCCTTCAACCTTGACTGAAGATAAGATCTTCTCCGAGCTGCAATGTCCACTTTAATAGGAGATAAGATCTCCTTCAACTTCAACCTCGGCTGGAAATAAGATCTCTCCCGAGCTTCAACTTTAACGTCAATAGGAGATAAGATCTCCGTCAATCTCGGCTGGAGATAAGATCTCCCCCAAGCTCCAATCCATCAACAGGAGATAAGATCTTCTTCAACCTCGGCTAGAGATAAAATTTTCCTCGAGCTACAACATCCACTTCAGTAGGAGATAAGAACTCCTTCAACCTCGGTTGGAGATAAGATCTCCCCCAAGCTTCAACTTCAATCTCGACAGGAGATGAGATCTCCTCCAAGCTTCAATGCCAATCTCAATAGGAGATAAGATCTTCCTCGAGCTCCAATCCTTCAATAGGAGATAAGATCTCCTTCAACCTTGGCTAGAGATAAGATCTTCCTCGAGCTGCAACGTCCACTTCAACAGGAGATAAGATCTCCTTCAACTTCAACCTCAGCTAGAGATAAGATCTCTCCCTGAGTTTCAACTTCAACGTCAATAGGAGATAAGATCTCCTTCAATCTCGACTGAAGATAAGATCTCCCATGAGCTCCAATCCATCAATAGGAGATAAGATCTTCTTCAACCTCGGTTGGAGATAAGATCTCCCCCAAGCTGCAACATCCACTTCAGCAAGAGATAAGATCTTCTTCAATCTCGGCTAAAGATAAGATCTCCCCCGAGCTTCAACTTCAACTTCGGCTGGAGATAAGATCTCCTCCGAGCTTCAATCTCAACGTAAACTTTTGTTAGAGATAAGATCTCCCCCGAGCTTCAACTTCAACATCAATAGGAGATAAGATCTCCTTCAACCTCGACTGAAGATAAGATCTCCCCAGAGCTCCAGCCCATCAATAGGAGATAAGTTCTCCTTCAACCTCGGCTGGAGATATGATCTCTTCCGAGCTTCAACGACAACCTCAATGGGAGATAAGATCTCCTTCAACCTCGGCTAGAGATAAGATCTCTCTAAGCTTCAACTTCAACATCAACAGGAGATAAGATCTCCTTCAACCTTGACTAGAGATAAGATCTTCCTCGAGCTACAACGTCCACTTCAATAGGAGATAAGATCTCCTTCAACTTCAACCTCAACTGGAGATAAGATCTCTTTCGAGCTTTAACTTCAAAATCAACAGATGATAAGATTTTCTTCAACCTTAGCTAGAGATAAGATCTTCCTCGAGCTCCAATCCATTAATAGAAGATAAGATTTCTTTCAACCTCGACTAAAGATAAGATCTCCCCCGAGCTGCAACGTCCACTTCAGCAGGAGATAAGATCTCCTTCAATCTCGGCTGGAGATAAGATCTTCCCTAAGCTTCAACTTCAACCTCAGTTGGAAATAAGAACTCTCCCAAACTTCAACTTCAACGTCAACATCAATAGGAGATAAGATCTCCTTCAACCTCGGCCAGAGATAAGATCTCCCCGAGCTACAACTCCAACATCAACAGGAGATAAGATCTCCTTCAACCTTGGCTGGAGAAGATCTCCCTCGAGCTAGAACATCCACTTCAACAGGAGATAAGATCTCCTTCAACTTCAACCTCGACTGGAGATAAGATCTCCCCCGAGCTTCAACTTCAACATCAATAGGAGATAAGATCTCCTTCAACCTCGACTGGTGATAAGATTTCTCTCAAGCTCCAATCCGTCAATAGGAGATAAGATCTTCTTCAACCTTGGCTGAAGATAAGATCTCCCCCGAGCTTCAATGACAACTTTAACAGGAGACAAGATCTCCTTTAACTTCAACCTCGACTGAAGATAAGATCTCCCTCGAGCTTCAATTTCAACATCAATAGGAGATAAGATCTCCTTTAATGTCGGTCGGAGATAAGATCTCCCCAGAGCTCCAACCCATCAACAGGAGATAAGATCTCCTTCAACCTCGACTGAAGATAAGATCTTCCTCGAGCTGCAACATCCACTTCAGTAGAAGATAAAATCTCCTTCAATCTCGGTAGGAGATAAGATCTCTTTCAACTTCAACCTAGATTGAAGATAAGATCTCCTCCGAGTTTTAACTTCAACATCAACAGAAGATAAGATCTCCTTCAACCTCGGCTGGAGATAAGATCTCTCCTAAGCTTCAACCCATCAATAGGAGATAAGATCTCCTTCAACCTCGGCTGTAGATAAGATCTCCCCCGAGCTTCAATGACAACCTCAATGGGAGATAAGATGTCCTTCAACCTCGGCTAGAGATAAGATCTTTTCAAGCTTCAACTTCAACGTCAGCAAGAGATAAGATCTCCTTCAACCTCGACTGAAGATAAGATCTTCCCCAAGCTGCAACATCCACTTCAACAGGAGATAAAATCTCCTTCAACTTCAACCTCGGCTGGGGATAAGATCTCCCCCGAGCTTCAACTTCAACGTCAATAGGAGATAAGATCTTCTTCAACCTTGGTTGGAGATAAGATCTCCCCCAAGCTCCAACCCATCAATAGGAGATAAGATCTCCTTCAACCTCGACTGGAGATAAGATCTCCTTCGAGCAGCAACGTCTACTTCAACAAGAGATAAGATCTTCTTCAACCTCGACTGGAGATAAGATCTCCCCCGAGCTTCAACTTCAACCTCAGTTGGAGATAAAATCTCCCCCGAGCTTCAATCTCAACGTCAACCTCGGCTAGGGATAAGATCTCCCTCGAGCTTCAAGTTCAACATCAACTTCAATAGGAGATAAGATCTCCTTTAACCTCAATTGGAGATAAGATCTATCCGAGCTTCAACTTCAACATCAATAGGAGATAAGATCTCCATCAACCTTGACTGAAGATAAGATCTCCCCCGAGCTGCAACATCCACTTCAACAAGAGATAAGATCTTTTCTTCAACTTCAACCTCGACTCGAGATAAGATCTCTCCCGAGTTTCAACTTCAACGTCAACAAGAGATAAGATCCCCTTCAACCTCAGTTAGAGATAAGATCTCTCCCAAGCTCCAATCCGTCAACAGAAGATAAGATCTTCTTCAACCTCGACTAGAGATAAGATCTCCTCCGAGCTTCAATGATAACTTCAATAAGATATAAGATCTTCTTCAACTTCAACCTCGATTGGAGATAAGATCTCCCTCGAGCTTCAACTTCAACATCAATAGGAGATAAGATCTCCATCAGCCTCGGCTGGAGATAAAATCTCTCCTGATCTTCAATCCGTCAATCAGAGATAAGATCTCCTTCAACCTTGATTGGAGATAAGATCTTCTTCGAGCTGCAACATTTACTTCAGCAGAAGATAAGATCTTCTTCAACCTCGGTAGAAGATAAGATCTCCTTCAACTTCAACCTCGACTGGAGATAAGGTCTCCCACAAGCTTCAACTTCAACGTCAATAGGAGATAAGATCTCCTTCAGCTTCGGTTGGAGATAAGATCTCCTCCAAACTCCAACCCGTCAACAGGAGATAAGATCTCATTCAACCTTGGCTGGACATAAGATCTCCCCCAAGCTTCAATGATAACTTCAACAAGAGATAAGATCTTCTTCAACTTTAACCTCGGTTGGAGATAAGATCTCCTCCGAACTTCAACTTCAACGTCAATAGGAGATAAGATCTCCTTCAACCTTGGCTGGAGACAAGATCTCCCCCGAGCTCCAATCCATCAATAGGAGATAAGATCTTCTTCAACCTTGACTGAAGATAAGATCTCCTCCGAGCTACAATGTTCACTTCAGCAGGAGATAAGATCTTCTTCAACCTTGGCAGGAGATAAGATCTCCTTCAACTTCAACCTCGATTGGAGATAAGATCTCTCCCAAACTTCAACTTCAACGTCAATAGAAGATAAGATCTCCTTCAATCCCAACTGAAGATAAGATCTCTTCTGAGCTCAAATCTATTAACAGGAGATAAGATCTCCTTCAACCTCAGTTGGAGATAAGATCTATCCCGAGCTTCAATGACAACCTCAATGAAAGATAAAATCTCTTTCAACCTCGGATGGAGATAAGATCTCCCCAAGCTTCAACTTCAATGTCAACAGGAGATAAGATCTTCTTCAACCTCGATTGGAGATAAGATATTTCTCAAGCTACAATGTCCACTTTAGCAGAAGATAAGGTTTCATTCAACTTCAATCTCGACTGGAGATAAGATCTTTTTCGAGCTTCAACTTTAACGTCAATAGGAGATAAGATCTTTTTCATCCTTGACTGAAGATAAGATCTCTTCCGAGCTCCATCCCATCAATAGGAGATAAGATCTCCTTCAATCTTGGTTGGAGATAAGATCTCCCTCGAGCTGCAACATCTACTTCAGCAGGAGATAAGATCTTCTTCAATCTCGACTGGAGATAAGATCTCTTCCGAGCTTTAACTTCAACCTCGGTTGGAGATAAGATCTCCCCCGAGCTTCAACTTCAACATCAATTTCAATAGGAGATAAGATCTCTTTCAACCTCGACTGGAGATAAGATATCCCCAAACTTCAACTTCAACGTCAATAGGAGATAAGATCTCCTTTAACCTTGGCTGGAGATAAGATCTCCTCCAAGCTACAACGTCCACTTCAATAAGAGATAAGATCTTTCTTCAACTTCAACTTCAACCTTGGTTGGAGATAAGATCTCTCCCGAGCTTCAACTTCAACGCCAATAGGAGATAAGATCTTCTTCAACCTTGATTGAAGATAAGATCTCCCCCAAGCTCTAATCCATCAACAGGAGATAAGATCTCCTTCAATCTTGGCTAGAGATAAGATCTTTCCTAAGCTTCAATGATAACTTCAATAGAAGATAAGATCTTCTTCAACTTCAATCTCGGTTGGAGATAAGATCTTCCCCAAGCTTCAACTTCAACGTCAATAGAAGATAAGATCTCCTTCAACCTCGACTGGAGATAAGATCTCTCTTGAGATCCAACCCATCAATAGAAGATAAGATCTCCTTCAATCTTGGTTGGTGATAAGATCACCCCCGAGCTCTAACCCATCAACAGAAGATAAGATCTCCTTCAACCTCAACTAGAGATAAGATCTCCCCCAAACTGCAACGTCCACTTCAGTAAGAGATAAGATCTCCTTCAATCTCAGCTGGAGATAAGATCTCTTCCGAGCTTCAACTTCAACCTCGGCTTAAGATAAGATCTCCCTCAAGCTTCAACTTCATCCTTGATTGGAAATGACATCTTTTCTGAGCTTTAACGATAACCTCAATGGAAGATAAGATCTTCTTCAACCTCAACTGGAGATAAGATCTCTCCGAGCTTCAGCTTCAATGTCAATAGGAGATAAGATCTCCTTCAACCTCGACTGAAGATAAGATCTCCTTCAAGCTCAACGTCCACTTCAATAAGAGATAAGATCTCCTTCAGCCTTGGCTGGAGATAAGATCTCCTCCGAGCTTCAACCTAAACTGGTGCAGAGCCCGGAAGAGGACTTCGACAGTCATCTTTTTTGTACTTCTTTCCTTCAAGTTTCGAACTTGGGAGTGGGGGGACTATTGTTGGAGATAAATTCCGCTCCCGCTGAAGTCTAGTCTGATGCTTAGCCTGATGCTACTGGTAATCATGGAAGAGCTTCGATCGAAAATTCTCCTTCAACGATCGGACCTCAGTCGAACTCCTCAATGGTCGAACCCCAGACGGATGCCTATAGGAGTCCAACCCCTTCCAGACTTCTCCTTCAGTCGAATTTCTTTAAGAGTCGAACTCTTTTCAGACTTCTTCCTCGATCGAATTTCTTTAGAAGCCAAACTCTTTCCGAACTTCTCCTTCAACTGAACTTCTCCATTAGTCGAATTTCTTTAGCTAAACTTCTCCATCAGTCGGACTTGTTCTAGACTTCTTCTCAATATTGGATAGCTATGGATGTCACTATCAATCTACTGCAGGTGGGGTCCCTCTCATGCGGCCTTGAGCTACCAACTACTTGATAGCTACGATTGTCTCTATCAGTCTGCTGCAGGTGGTGCCTCTCTCACTCGACCCCGAGCGGTCAGCTATCAAACAGCTATGATTTTTACTATCAATTTACTCTGAGACTCCATCTACAAAAGAGATCCTTCGGATATGTTTTCTCTAAGCTCTCTTTTTCTTTCCAAAAACTCCGCTGAACTATTTTCTGAGCACTCTATTTCTGTTGATCAGAAGAGCTGACTTGATCATCAGAGGATCCTATCAGAGCCACCACCACCGACTTCGAGCAAAACTTTATTTTGTAGGTCACCGAATGGTGACCTCTTCTTCGTCAACTCCATCTCGATCCGGTGTCGATCAAATTCTACATCAACAAAGGTCAATAGTATATGGATACTAGTTGATCCATCTGAAGGGGTAAAATCCATTGGATGTAATTAAATTTTTTAAAAAAAAGAGGCACAAACGAGAAGATAAAGTCTATCTAGTTGCCAAGAGAAATCATCAGCATTATGGTATTAACTATGATGAGATATTTTTTTCTGATAGCAATGTCCAAATTCATTCGGATTATGCTTACGATAGCGGCATATCTAGACTATGAGATCTGGCAAATGGATGTAAAAATGGCTTTCCTAAATGGAGAGCAAGATGAAGAGGTGTATATGATACAGCTTGAGGATTTCACATCCACAGACAAGTCTAAGATGTACAAGCTTCAAAAATCCATTTATGGATTGAAGCAAGCATCATGAAGTTGGAACATACATTTTGATAAGATGATCAAAATCTATGGCTTCATTAAGAATGGAGAAGAACCCTGCATGTACAAATGGGCTAATGGTTCTATAGTTGTATTTATTATACTATATATGGATGATATTCTTTTAATTAAAAATGATACCCAGCATTATAGAAAATAAAGGTTTGGTTGTCATCGTAATTCTCCATGAAGAACTTAGGAGAAGCTTCCTACATCCTGAGGATGAAGATCTATAGAAATAGATTTAAAATATTACTTGGATTATCGCAATCCATGTACATCGATACCATGCTGAAGCGGTTCAGCATGATGAATTTCAAGAAAGGCTATCTTTCGATAGGTCATAAAATTTTTCTCTCGAAGAAAAATTATCCGACAACTTCTCAAGAGAGAGAGCATATGAGTAGAATACCGTATGCTTCGATAGTGAATTCTATAATGTATGTCATAACGTGCACGAGATCGGATGTGGCATACTCACTAGGGATAGTGAGTAGATACCAATCTAATCTGGATGAGAATCATTAAAAAGTTATAAAGACAATCCTAAAGTATTTGAGAAATACTAAGGACCAGTGGCTTCTTTATGGAGATACAGACTTGAAACTTATGAAATATACTGATTCTAGTTTTTAGTTAGATCATGATGATAGTAAGAGTATGTTAGATTATGTGTTTATCCTGAACGAAGGAGCAGTCTTCTAGAAAAGTTTCAAGTAGTACACTATGGCCGATTCTATGTGCGAGGTAGAGTATATCGCGACATCCGATGCTGCGAAGAAAGCTGTATGGTAGTGAAAGTTCATCAGTGAGCTAGGAGTGGCACCATCCTTAGATGGTCCAGTTCTACTTTATTATGACAGCATTGGAGCCATAGCTCAAGTGAAGGAGTCGAAGGCACATCAATGCACCAAGCACATTCTATATTGCTACTATCTTATATAAGAGATCATAGAGTGAGGTGACATCGACCTTCAGAAGATTGACAGAAAGGAGAACATGGCCGATCCCTTTACTAAAATCCTTAGAATCAAAGAGTTTGACAATTATAAATGGAAGTTGGGTATACAATACTATTCTGAGTGGCTTTAGTCTAAGTGAGAGTTGTTGAAAATTGTATTCTAAAACCAATTATTTAGGTTGTAGATGGTTAAGATAATTATAAAAATATACTTAAATTTTTAATGAATAAAATTATTATTTTGGCATTTCATCACTTTTGTGCATCTTTCTATAATGAACTCTTCTGTTATAAAGTTCTTAGGGCTATTTAGACTCGACAAAGAGGATTTATCATTTAGTCCTTAAACTTGTTCGTGACCAAATGATACGTAATTACCTAGAACAACAACGTATCGAGTGTAGATCATTGTGTGCCATATATGTTGATTGTCTTCTTAACTAAAAAGTATGAAGTACTGATATGGCATGCAGGTGAAGTGTAGGGGTATATTTCACTGAACGTGATCCAACTTCGGAGCTCTCTGCTATCAAGAGTTGCTCGCAAAGGATATGGGTATAAGTGTCCCTTAGACCTGAGATCACCACAATGGCTTGCAAGCAACTCACTGTACTTAGATATCAGACTACCTAAATTTCTAATTCAATGATGGAATGCTACTAGGTGCAATCAAGTACTTATTTAGTCGGTGTGTGAGTCGAGATGGGATTGATCCCTCCAAGTGTTGGAGCAGATGTATCATTGTATTTTAATTTAGCAAAACCTCGATCGAAATAGTTCATTTGATGGATACTAAATTTTGAAATATACTATAGATGATTTTTAGGATTGATAAATAAATTCTCGATCATCTTTTAAGCATTGAGATCAAGGGGATGAATTATATGATAACCATTTGCCATAGGTTCGTTGATGTTGCATTGCGACTATTCGACCTATCCGAACGTCGAATACCATTGCTAGATGGTTATATCGATTAGTATAGAAAATTTATTTCTATACTATTGGCTTAGGATTTGAATCTATGGGGTCACATACAATAGAAGTTTCTACTTGATTTGATGGTCGATCTAGAGTTCCAATGATCTAGAACTCTGTGGTTAAGAGTCTTACTAGACGGACTCTATGACTAAGAGTTCCACTGGACTGAAAATCTGAGTCCTATTTATCTGGAACTCTTTGATCAAGAGTCTCACTAGTCTGGGACTCTATGATCGTAAGTTCTAATCATTTAGGATACTGGATTCAAGAGTTCCACTGGTTTGGGACTCTTTAAGAGTTTCATATTCATGGGACTCTATTGCCCAGACAGCCACTTGATTGGGACTCTATGTTTATTGAAGGATTAATTATCAATTTGATTGCTGATTAGCTTAATTTAATTGAGTGATGAGGATTTGATCAAATCTGATTGAATAAGATTCGATTGGGTTTGACCCAATTATGTCATGAGTTGACCTAATCGCTAAGGGAGATTCGATCCTAATTTGATCAAGACTTTGATCTAATTAATTTTTAATTTAATTAAGATTTTATTAGGTTAGTTTAAGCCTAATTTAGTTGGATTTGACCTAGTCTAACTGGATTTAGAAAAATTAGTTTAGATGAAATCAATTTTGAAAAGTCAAATGAGTTTGAATTTCAAATGCTAGTTCTCCCTGCGCCACCCTATTTTGATCCACACCATTCTTCATGCAATTTGTGAATTCATGTAAGAGTTTTCCATGCTAGAAAGGTATCTATGCCCCTTATTCTATCTACCTTTGACCTGGTCCAATGGTTGGACCGGTTCAAAGTTAGTTGAATTTTGAATTCAACTTAGATGGTTTGAGTTTTGAACTTATCTCTCCCTTTCTTATCCATTCCCACATTGCCATGATTTTATCGCACATTTTTTTTGGTGATTTCTAATTAAGTATGAGTAAAAGGAGAGTCCTTCTGCTCGTCACCCTCTTGGATGAGGCGTTGGAAAGGGATAACACCCCATTTGAATTCAAAAACTTGTTGGAGGTTGAAACAAGTTCAACCTCCCAACTCTTATCCAAAATCCATGTGTATTTCCCACTGTGTCACACATTTTAAAAATTTTTTTTGTGTGGGCATGCATGGGACTATGTGAGGGATCTGAGAGGGTGAGTGAGGGGTTTTTGGAGAGAGAAAAAACTAGAGAGGAGCGCTATCTCTTGTGCATGGAAAAGTCCAAGGATTTCCTATGCTAACTTTTTCTCTCACACCTTTTCTTTTAATTTTTTCTTTTTGTCACCCATCTAAGGAAAAAATTGAGAGTGGGTGTTCGGCAAAAGGAGAGTCCCTCAACCTGTGAAAATTTGTTTGATGGAAAAATTCAAAAAGAGTAGGCATGAGTGTTTTCGATGCATCAGGGTTTTTGGGTGTGTGAAACCCTAGACTTAGTTCTCTGGGTTTGGGTGGACAGATTGAGTACTGTGAGTGCTCGATTGCCACCAAACTTCACCAACTATCTTATCATCCTCCATAGATTGTTTTTTGATTTTATGGAGCATCCAAAAGATCAGAAAGAAGGTAATTGATTAGATCGATCAAGATCAGTCATCGAAGGCTCCGATGAGGAGCTAGCACTCCAGTGGAGCTGATCGAGACTAAGAGCTCCATGTGGACTCATCGTAGAAGTCAGATAATTGTGCAGCTATAGCATGACATGAGGGCTCCATCCTATCAATTTGGATTGTGGAGATCATCTATCCGCACACAGGTATTGTATTTTGAACACAAGTTGATCAGCAAATATGATTTACTGATCGATTGTATTTAAATTTTTTAATACATATTTGCATGTCTAGATCTTGAGTAGAGTTTAATGATCTGATCATTACATGTAGTAGATTAATATTTAATTAATTTTTTCTTTCGTTGCCATTTAATTATGAAAAAAATTTGATAATGCATGCTTTAGCCTTGCACCATTTCCAACAATCGTCGATGAAACCTACAAGATAATGTCTAGACCAGAGGTGGGTGGCTCCGATAGAATCCTTCAACGATCAAGTTAGTTTCCTGGCCAACAAAAATGGAGTACTTAGGAGAATGTAAGTGGAGATGAGAGCTTAGAGAAGAAGACGTATCTAGAGGATCCTTTTTATAGGTAGAGCTCATAATAGAATGATAGTGATAGCCATAACAAAATGCCGATTGCCGTTTAGGCCACATGAAGTTTGTTATGAAGAGTGGGCTATTATTTATCATGACTTGTAGGTGGTTAGATTTTTTTTATTAGAGCTCGAATGGAAGGTTGGAGACATACGTTTGTGCTTAGCAGTAGGCAGTCCATGTTGGGGATGAAGAACTTGAAGTTAGGCTAGCCAAACTTAATGGTCGGCCCTCAAGTAGGTAATGGCAAACTTGCAATTGGATTCTGCTGAGACTACTTTTGATAGCTTTCAGGAGTTCGTTCTACTTCAAGATTGATCGAGAGCAGGCATGGTCATTCAGACTGGAGGTTAGAGAGAAAATGATAAAGTCTTTAATGAGGACTGCAGCCAAGCTTTCTTGAAGGAGTTCAGCCGGGACAATAGAAATTCAAGATCGACTAGGAGCTGAAATGGATGAATTTTAAGACTCTGGACTTCTTGTTGATGTTACTTAGCTTCTTTCAAAAGTTGGGCCGCCTTCAAAATTGACTTCTAGGAGAAATTTGGACTTATGTTGTCGACGAAGTTCTTTTACTGACTCAGGTTCATCTAGTCGAGATCCTGGGTGCAAGAAGCCAGAATCTACCATTCGTAGGGTGGAACAAAACAATTCAACCATAGAAAAATTTGGCTGAAGAGAAATTCAATTGGAGAGAAATTCAATTGGAGAGAAATTCAACTGGTCGGGGTCCCTGATTTCTAAGATTGATGAGATCTACCATCTACAGCGAAGAACTTTGGCTAGAGAAAATTTGGCTATCTTCAACGTCGGTAGCTAGGTGAGGTTGGGTTGTATGAAAATTCTATATTTTGAGTCCTGCTATCCATTTCGAGTCTGGGATCATAATCAACTAAATGGCGACTTCTTTCATTATTCAAGCTCGTTCGAATGGAGTCCATCATGCCTTTAGCGGGTTCTATGGTCATTAGAAGAAAGCTAATGATTGTAATTGAAAAGATGATCAAGAATACATAGGCTGAAGGTCAAAGTTCTTGAATTAGGTTGGAGTAGGAGAAAAGCTTGGTTGAAGTTCGTGAAGGGAAAATTTTAGTTTCTCGGATCAGGTTCGTTCAGATCTGATTGGATCAAGAGAGATATTTTAATTTTTTTTTTGAATCTAGATCAAATCTAAGATATTTCAGATCTAATTTTAAAAATTTAATAAAAATAAAAATAAATTAAAATAGATTTAATTTTATATCTTATTGTTGGATAATCAAATTATCCTATGATGATCCTGCTGATTGCCTGAGGTTCTGGATCTAGCCACGCAAATGTCTGGCCTCTACCGGTATCCACTCAGGCTGGATCTGGAGATCTTCTTTTTCTTTATCACTTCTCCAAATATTAGATCTAGGTCTGATTTGGAGGATCCTAGAAACTTCTTTTGAAGATCGGGTATTATCTCTTGCAGTAGTGCTACTTTCTTCCTTTCTTGTCACCTTTCTCTTGCCTGGACGCACCAAACCAGAGTCCAAATCTCCTTGGGTGTAGAGAGGAGAGAGAGGACCTAAAGATGGCATAAAGGAGGGAGAGGGGCAGTCTTGTGGCATGGGCAATGGTCTAAGCTCTCTGAAACTAGGCGCAGATAGGATTTATATAGACCCTGTTGCGCCATGCAGTGCCACATCATCCAGACCAATCATGTTGCTTCGTGCAATCAGATCTAAATCTGATTGATAGGATGACATTACCTGATCCAATCAGATAAGTGCCCCTCTAAATCATCCTTAAATAGTGCCTAAGACTGGTCAAAGTCTAATCTTTGGCGCCACCTAGGTAGAAACCCCAAAGTAATTGGAGTCCCATCTATATGGGACTCCAAGTGCCTCTATCCATAGGCACACTCCTCCCTAGGCATGTGCCCCTAGTCTACCTACTTTTTGGCAAGTTGACTGGTCCAAAATCAATCTCCTATGGGTGCATGACACATGGATAGATGTCTAAGTATCAAAGATCAACATTTAACCAAAGTCAAAAGATAAGAATTAGCAGGTGATGAAAAATGGCATGGTTTTAGTCAGATCATGTAAAAGTATCTGAGTGAGCACAAACATATTTGGCTCATTCAAGACAACTTAAAATGATAATTGAAGGAGAACATTAGGCTCAATCATGTGCTAGCACGATTTCCTTGAACCTAATTGAATCTAATTCAAATCAATTAAACTAGGTTAGTCCAATTAATGATATCCAGATTCAAACCCTTATTTGTGTGATGCAGTTAGATTTAGTTCCATATGGTAATAAGATATGTCGTGATCTCTATCATCGACATCATCGAAACATCTTTCGATGGATCAGAACTTTTCTGATTTAGACAACTAGAATGATCGATCATCCAAATCATTCTAATTGCTCCCAAAATTCACCAGTGACACCTAGTAGTATATGGTGGCAATCCATCAGAACTAAAAATGAACCTCTCGATGTAGCTACCTATGTGATTAAGTACTTCTATCTTGAGCCTCGATCAGATTAGGGTTAAGGTGAACTCGTCAAACCCTAATTTCTATCATATGATTTAATCATTTGATTCAAGGTCGATGTAAAAACCTTAATAGAAACTCTTTCTATTATTCTACTCTACCATGGCCATGGGCTTATGAACTTGATTCTCATGATCATCATAGGACTGCTCCTCATCTATCAAGGTAGATAGATTCCCTCTTAGTGCGATCCAATTCCTACAATGAACATGCTATAGCCAACATACATCTTAGGATTCCGAATGGCTAGGAGATCAAGTCATGGTGTAGTCAAACTATAACACCCTCAAGGTGAACTATCGATAAACCTCAGATCAAAGAACCAGACACACCACTACAGCTTCGAGCTAGTCATTGACGAGAAGGTAGACTTCCTAATGACTGCTCGAGGTGGTCATGCTCAGTGCCTTCGTTCTCTAACGAATACCTATATTCTCACTTCGGTGTCTCTACACTGTAGACTCAAGACTCATCTAGTATAAAGAAGCGATTGTACATCAACCTTCTGGATCAATCATCATCCTCATGATGATCCTACGGTCGGGAGTATTTTATGAGTTAATAATGAAAATTTATGTCTTAAATTTTTAACTCTTAAAAATATGAACTATCATTACCATTAACTCAAGGGATGTATCATAGATACAAAATACACATTATGATAGAAAAATAATCTATTTTATTATTTATAGTCAAAATTATAATTTTGTTCTTAGAAGTGTACAATAAGTGTCAGCCAATTCTGACTTCTAGGGCACACATATCTAACAAACTTCCACTTGACCTAAAACCAATTGGCTACAAATCTAAGTCTCATCTTCTTAAGGTGGGCTTCGATCTTCTGCTGGCCCAATGGCTTTGTAAGTGGGTCCATCGCATTGTCTGCGGAGTCGACTCTCTTAACCTCGACGTAATCCTTCTCGAGGTAATCGCGGATGAGGTGGTATCGCCATTCGAAGTGCTTGAATTTTTGATGAGACCTCGACTCCTTAGCAAGGGCTATGGCGCCATTGTTGTTGCAGTATAGAGGAATGGGATCTGATGGCATCACTCTGATCTCTACAGCAAACTTTTTATATCAGAATGCCTCCTTCATAGCTTTTGATGTAGCGATGTATTCTACTTCCATGATGAAATCTGCTATCACTGTCTGCTTGGAACTCTTCCAACTGACAGCACCACCATTACACACAAACAGACTTCTAGATGTTGACTTTCGATCATCTACATCGGACATAAAATTTGAGTCTATATATCCCTGGACTTGGAGTTCTCCATTACCAAAAACCAACAACATATCCTTAGTTCTTCTCAAGTACTTAAGGATACATTTTACAGAAGTCCAGTATTCTTTACCTGGATTCGACTGATATCTGCTCGTGATACTCACAGTATGGGCTATATCAGATCGTATACATAACATGACATACATGAGGCTCCCTATTGCTGAAGCATAAGGAATCTTGCTCATGCATTCTATTTTCTCAAGTGTGCTAGGGCACATCTTTTTGGAAAGATGAATGCCATGTCTGAAGGGTACCAAACCCCTCTTAGAATTTTTCATGCTAAATCTCTTTAGCACTTCCTCTATGTACATCTTCTGTGAAAGTCCTAGCATTCTATTCAATCTATCTCTATAGACCTTAATTTCTAGAATATAGGATGCTTCTTCTAGGTCTTTCATGGAGAATTCTTTGGATAACCACCTTTTAACTGTGGTCAACATAGAAATATCATTTCCAATAAGGAGGATATCATCCATGTATAGTATAAGAAAGATAATAGAGCTCCCACTGACCTTTTTGAAGACACATGATTCCTTCTCATTCTTGATGAAATCAAATAATTTAATCACATCATTAAAATGAGTATTCCAGCTTCAAGATGCTTGCTTAAGTCCATATATGGATCTTTACAGCTTGCATACCTTATGATCAACATCACTGGATGTAAACCTAACGGCTGTTCCATATAGATATCTTTCTCAAGATATCCATTTAAGAATGCCATTTTTACATCCATTTATCATATTTCATAATCGAAATAGACTACAATAGCAAGCAATGTGCGGATGGATTTAAGTATAACTAATAGTGAAAAAGGTATCCTGATAGTCAATGCTTTTACGTTGACTATAACCTTTTGCCACTAATCTAGCTTTGAATGTCTCTATATTCCCATATACACCAATCTTTCTTTTGTAGATCCATTTACACCCAATAGATACTATACCTTCTGATGGATCTACCAAGATCCAGACATGGTTTGAGTGCATCAAGTCAATTTCTGACTTCATTGCCTCTAACCATTTCTTGGAGTCGATATCTGATATCGCCTCATTATAGGTTTTGGGATCATCACCATGAACTTCATTACCTACGAGGAATATTTTCTCTATTTTCTCTAAAATAGTACCTAAGTACCTCTCAGGGGGATGGAAAATTCTTTTCGATCTATGAGGTGGAGGAGGTAGTGATTGTATTGGCTTAACCTGATTTGATTCCATTTGGTCCTTAGCTCGTTGCTCTTATGAGACTTTCTCCTTGAGCTTGATCTACTTTTCAATGCCGCTATCTTGAATAAACTATTTTTCAAGAAAGATGGCATGTCGACTCACGATCACATTATGATCTTCTAGAATGTAGAAATAATATCCTAATGACTCTTTAGGATATCCTATAAATCAAGCTCTAAAGAATCTAAAGTCTAACTTGTCTGCTTGTTGTCTTTTGACATGAGCCGGACAACCCCAAATTCTGAGATGACTCAGACTTGGTTTCTCACCATGTTATATCTCATATGGTATGGTAGGAACAGTTTTAGAAAGAATTCTATTCAGTAAGTATATTGTAGTTAACAAACTATATCCCCATAGAAAATCAGGAAGGTCTATGAAGCTCATCATGGATCGGACTAGATCTGATAGGATTTGGTTCCTCCATTCTGAAACCCCGTTGAGTTGAGGTGTTCCAAATAGAGTCCATTGAGAGACTATGCCATTTTTCTTGAGATAGTCTAGAAATTTTTGACTAAGGCATTCACCTCCTCGATCTGATTGAAGAACCTTAATGAATTTTTTGATTTATTTTTCTACTTCATATCTGAATTTCTTGAACTTTTCAAAAGCTTCAGACTTACGCCTCATAAGATACACATACCCATACCTAGATAAATCATCGATAAAGATTATGAAGTAGATAAAGTTGCCTCTAGTCGGCACATCAAATAGGCTGCACACATCAGTATGTACTAGGATAAGAAGATCCATGGCCCTTTTTTCATGTCCTACAAAAGAAAGCTTAGTCATTTTGCCATGAAAACAAGATTCATAAATTGGATATGATTCGAAAGTCAACGGACTTAATAGTCTGATTTTCTCTAATTTGTTAACCTGATCTTCTGCTATATGACCTAATCTTAGGTGCCATAGATACCTATCATTTGGACTATCCCTAGGTCATTTTATGGTATTCATATTTTGCTCGATATTAAAAATAGATACATCAATATGTAACTAGTAAAAACCGTTAATAAGAAAACCACTTGCAATTTTATTTCTTTCATAAAGAATGTTACAATGGTCCTTAAAAAAACTAATTACATAGCCTTCTAGTGCTAGGCATGAAATAGAAATCAAATTCCTGCTTATCGCAGGCACATAATAACAATCTTTTAATACTAGATCTAAACCAGATGGTAGTCGAAGAGGGTATGTTCTCACAATCACAGCAGCCACTCTTACTCCATTTTTAATGTGTAGGATCATCTCACCATCCCTCAACCTTCAGCTATCCTCAACATCCTGCATGAAAGTGCACAAATGAGCACTAAAACCAGAGTCAAGCATCTAACTGGATGCAGAAGAAATCATAAGGTTAGACTCAATAACGAGCATACCTTTAGAAGGACCTGCCTCCTTATTCTTCAGGATGGTCAGGTAAGTAGGGCAGTTCCACTTTCAGTGGCCGTCAGTGTTGCAATGAAAATACTTTCCTTTGTCAGTGACCTTCTTCTTCAGCTCTGCCTTTTTCTTCTTTCCTCCTTCCATCTTCTGCTTTTTTATAGACTTCTTCTTCTTTCCAAAAGACTCTCTTGGAAGAAGTCCGTTCTATAGCAAGCATTGAGTCTTTAGAACCTTTCATAGAAAGCTCAGCAGTAACCAGCATATTCATAAGCTCGGCCAGAAAATTTTGAAGTTTATGTATACGGTGGTTCATAATGAATTGCCCATATGCATTAGTCAAAAATTGCAGAATTATATCATTCTATAGATCCAGGTCCAACTTCACTCCGAGCTTCTCAAGTTCTTTCAAGTTCTTGATCATCATCAGACAATGATCTTGGACTGACTGCCCATCACGCATTTTAGCCTTGAACAGTCATTTAATGACTTGATACTTGGCTGCATGACTCTGTTCACCAAATATCTCTTATAGGTGAGCCAACATTTGACGAGTAGTCTTGATATCTTCATGTTGGCACTGAAGCTCATCAGACATTGAGCCCAACATGTAGTATCTAGCCTTGTTATCTTCGTCCGTCCACTTATCAAGAGATGCTCTCTATTAAGTGGATGAACGAGCTGGTAAGGTAGGAGGGTCCTGGTCTAATACATGAGTTAACTTCTCGAAATCTAAAATAATTTTGAAGTTTCGAAGCCAATCCTTATAATTGGATTCGATCAGTCTATGGTTGTCCAGGATACGTGCTAGTGGGTTGGATGCAGACATTTTTCTATAGAGAATCAAAGTTTCTAGTTAAATATTATAATTAAGACTTGACCAATTTATTTAAGAATTTTATTTTTAAACAAATTAGCTTCCACTATTTTTTTGGATCCCTACACTCCCTCTGTAGAGATGCAAAAATCTTCATGATTAATGATTTCTAGTGGATAGTGTGGTCCCACCAACTGACTCATCACCTCACCTAATAGTTATTGATGATGGGTTAGTTAATGAGTGAACAACTTTTGTTCAATGATTCTCTAATCATGGTACACCCAAACTTGATCTCTAATTCATGAATCTCACCATGTCTAAAATATTGATCCACTCTTTAGTTAAGTCAGACCCATCATTTGCATAGATTGGATTTCTAATTGAGTCTTTCACCATATCTAAAATATTAAGCCCAATCCATCCTCCAACCTATAGCATCCAATGCCTAATAGACATGGTTGCGTCTTTCTGGTGCAACTGAATCACTATAACCAATCGAGAACAATCAACCCCGGGAAGGGCCCGCACGTCTACAATGGTGAAAGATCTTAGACTTAATCTTTTCTTAGGAAGATTTGATTTAGGTCTCATTAAACTAGACTTGACATAGTCATAACCATTATGACTAACCTAATGGCATAGATTAGCTCCAATTATTGGCCACCTCGGATCAAGACTGAGCCAACAAATATGGCCACATAAGTGAGATCGATGGAAGGGATATGCTATTAACTTGATAAGAACGTATTCAAATCGAGTAGCTTCTAATTAAAAATCAGTCGATCGTATCTGCCAAACTTACCTTAGACACTAAATTGTTGAGCCAGAATCAATCGGATTAGCTTACAATCCAGACTCTAACCACTAAGCCTAATTAGGTCTTAGCTTGATCGATCACTCATGTGATTCGATCTTGACCCAAACTTAATCCTATTAGGCTGATCAATTTAAGCACTATTGATTTCATCTAACAAACTCTTGATTTGGTTTGATCAACTGTTTAGACCTAATTAAGCTACCCAAGTCCGAACCTAATTTTATGAATATATCTTAGATCTTAAATTCTCAATTTTAGATCTAACATATTTCATAATCTTAATTCTTAATTAAGTTTAGGGTTCACAAACAAAATATGTAAATAAAATCCTAGGATTTCAGGATTTAAAATTTTGCAGAAAATAAGTTTTTAAATTTTTGATTAAGGTTGAACACGCAGCATCCCTACACATCATAAGAGCACCCCATCGAATGGAAGGAGAGGGCATTTAAATCTTACTTTGTTCTTTTGACCAGATGGCCAAGAAAAATGTCTTAATCAGAAATATAAAAACTACAAAACTAGTTAGATCTACATCATATATCTTATATATAAAAATTGATCAAATTATAAATATATTTTGCATACATCTCATGTATCATATTATGCATGTTTTCAGATCTAAATAATCTCATAATTCATCTAAAAAAATAAATTTAAATTGATCTCATCAAAATAAATTTTATTTTAGATAATTATGTAAAACTATTTTATAACTAATCTAAACATGCATTTATCATATCTCATATGAACCAAAATTAAATAATTTTATTTTTTATTTTTTAGATCTTATTATAATATTTATAATATTAAAAAATAATAAATAAATTAATCTAAAATTATAACTTAATCAAATTAAATTATGATCATGCAAGACTATACATAGAATAATTCTATTCTACAACTAGTCATACATTTTGTAGAACTTAGATCTAAATTATTTAATTTTAATTTTTTTGATTTCAGATCTAATCATATCTCATGTGATATCTAAAATTATTTAATTATTAGATTAAAAATAAATTTAAATTAGATCTAAATAATTTATGAGAATCTAGCTCTGATACCAGTTAAAGAAAAAATCTCAATTTTTTGGATCAAGTTCATTCAGATCTGATTGGATCAAGAGAGATATTTCAAAAAAAAAAATTTAAATTTAGATCAGATCTAAAATATTTCAGATCTAATTTTATAGATCTAATAAAAATAAAAATAAATTAAAATAGATTTAATTTTATACCTTCTTATTGGGTAATCAGAATATCCTATGATGATCCTGCTGATTGTCTGAGGTTCTGGATCTAGCCACGCAAGTGCTTAGCCTCTACCAGTATCTACTCAGACTGAATCTAAAGATTTTCTCCTTCTTTATCACTTCTCCAAATATCAGATCTGGGTCTGATTTGGAGGATCCTTAAAACTTTTTTTGAAGATTAAATATCGTCTCTTGCAGCAATGCCGCCTTCTTCCTTTTTTGACACCTTTCTCTTGCCTGGATCGCACCAAACTGGAGCCTAAATCTCCTTAGACGTAGAGAGGAGAGAGAGAACCTGAAGATGGCATGAAGGAGAGAGAGGGACTGATAAGCATCATAAATTCACCAATAAAAGTATTAATTTATCAATTAATTCATATTAATTTTTAAGAATTAATGATTAATTTATATATAATTTTTGAGAAATTCATATTTTTATTAATTAAAAAATTAATTATAAAATAATAAAAATTAAAAAATAAAATTTTATTATCAATAGAAAGAGTTTATTTTTCGATCATAATAAAATAATTTACATGTAAAACGGAGCTAAAACAAAGAAGATATGAATTTCTAAAGAAATAAAATAAATAAAATTTAAATAAAAAAGAAAATGGCTCAACCAGCTCCGCAAGCCAAGCCAAGCCATCAAAGCCGACTCAGCCGTTGAAGCCATCAGTCGGTTCACGATCCAGGCATGGACCGTCAGCTAGCAGAAATCGATGAATCACAGCGCGACACACGACGGACCTAGACCCTTAAAGGGTCCATAGAAATTTATCATGGCTCACAGGGTAATCTAGTCTTTTCACTCGACAACAGAGGCGCTGATTGGTTGCAGTGTGCGATGCAGCCGATCCACGCGGTCCATAGGAACAGTAATTGCACGATCGGATGGCTGCGGTTTATTACGGTCAAGATCGAATGATAGTGGTTATTTTCGGGTTTGATTCAAATTCTATCAACGATCTGGCATGATCCGATAGTCAGAAAACTAAGTGATGAAGATCCAATGGTCTAGAACGCTCCTGATGGTGATCAAGACTCCCGATGCATGATTTGCGGCCAGATTTCCTCCATCAACGTGCGATCGAACGGTCAAAATTTAATCCGACCTGATCTGAGCCGATACTCATCCGATTTTGATGATTTTTGGACCGTTGGATTCCTATTTATGACAAAATTTTATCCAGAATAGAAAAATTCATCTAGGACTTCTTTTAATCTAATTTTTATTTAAATTTTTTTATATTTTGACGATCAAAGAGTTTCTTAGTCCGATATTGCTCAAAAGCAAACTCTTCAGCCCTCCTAGCTCTATAAAAAGGACCCCAGGCCTCCAAAAATCAATATCTCCAATCAAGATGAAGCTTTGGTATAGGGCGAAGCCAGACTATGGGTTAAAGACTGCTTCAAAGCAACGGATGCCGAGAAGAAGAGCTGGGCTTCTATACCATCTTTCTGCCAATATCGATCCAAGATTAGAGATCAGCTTGTTTTAATTTCTTCTTTTTATGTATTTAAATTATAAAATTTTAATTAATATAATACTTATTTTTATGTTCTTTAATTTTATGCTCTTTATTTTTACTATAATCTAATTTTTATATTTTAATTATTATTTTTTTTATTTTTTTGTATGTAAATGTTAAGATCTAACTAGTAAATCATAGTACTAAATTTACTTTTCTGCATAATTTAATTTTCACTTCGTAATTTTAAATTTCAACTTCAAAATTTATTTTTAAATTTTTTTATTAAAAAAAATTAAAGATTTTAAATCTAAAAATACTATCTTTTCTATGGATTCGACCCGACTTACTACTATCTACGTATTTTTAATTATTTTTAGAAGTCAGATTAAACTGATAAATATGATGTCTTAATGATAACATCGCGTTTCTATCAAGTTTTTGACACCGTTGCTGAGAAATAAAATAGATGCTTTTTTTTTCTTTGATTTCTTTGATTTTTTTTGTAAATTAATTATAAATATTTTTTTAAATATTGCTTACTAATTTTTTTATTTATTTATTTTGTAGGAAAAAAAAGAGAAAAGGAAGAAAGCATCTAATTTTGGTGAGATCAATCCTAACCCTAGTCCTCTTTTCTTTTTATTTATTTATTTATTTTATTTTTAAATTAATTTAAAAAATATCCATTTAAACCTAATTAAAGCCTCATGATAAGATTAGAAATCCTAACTATTTAGAGCATACATCATATTAATTTAATTTTTTTTTTGATGATTGCTGGAGGCAAGGTAAGTCTTTCAGAATTCAATTAGTTACATGCATCTAGTTTAAGTTGTATAGAACCCTTTGATTGAAAATTTTGTGTGCATATTCATCTTTAAATCAAATTAAGGGCACAACCCAATTAATCAAGATAAGGTGAGAATTTGATCACCCTTCCTTGACCCACAAACAACCAACCAACATCCTGCATTGACCTAAGCTTTTAATTTTAAAATCAATTAAACATTAACCCTAGGAACTTGAGCTCAATAGGATAAGAAATCCTAAGAGTTGAACCAGGTTAGGGTTAGTCAATTTGATTAGTGTCTAAAAAAGTGGTTCAGGGATGACTGGGCCCAAAGAAAGGTGATTTCTATTTAGTTCTGTTAGCTTACTTGGCCAAGCACAATTGATGTCTAAGACAAGCAACGGGGGGACTCCCACCGATCTTACACTTACCTAGCTAGTTGATTGGCTAATCCTACACTTGAAGAGCTTGAAGGTGACCTTGGCAGTTAGGAGCTGTCTAGATCTAGGATAACCATGTTAGGATTGATTGATCAACTTGATTGCTAACCAACATCAAACTTAATTAAACCTAATTATTTTCTCTCTTCTTAGTTCTAGTACTCCTTAGGACTTTTTTTTTAGAACTCTTCTTTCTTTCTTCTTCTTTCTCCTCTAAAAATAAAATAAAATAAAATAAAATAAAAATTAAATTTAACTAACTAAAAAATATATAATTTAATGTAATTTAATTAATAAATAAAATAATTAATCTTTAATATAATAAAATAATAAAAATATATAAAATTTATTTTTATGCTCTTTAATTTTATATTTTTTTATAATTTAATTTTTGTATTTTAAATTATTATTATTTTTATTTTATTGTAAATAGATGCTAAGATCTAACTAGTAGATCTTAGTATCAAGTTTAAATTTTTGTACCTTTTAATTTTTGCTTTTTATTTTTCGGCTTCACTTTTGATCTTAAAACTCTTCTCTTTTCTTTTTCTTTTGTAAAATCAAAGATTTTAAATCTAAAAATACTATCTTTCCTATGGATTCGATCCGACTCACTACTATCTATAGATTTTTAATTATTTTAAGAAGTCAGATTAAACTGATAAACATGGTGTCTTAACAACAACATCGTGTTCCTATCAAGTTTTTGGCGCCATTGCTAAGGCAATGGTCTAAGCTCTCTAAAACTAGGCGTAGATAGAATTTATATAGATCCTGTTGCACCATGCAGTGCCACATCATCCCGACCAATCACGTCGCTTCATGCAATTAGATCTAAATCTGATTGATGGAATGATATCATCTGATCCAATCAGATAAGCGCTCCTCTAAATCATCCTTAGATGGTGCCTAAGACTGGTCAAAGTCTAATCTTTGGTGCCACCTAGGTAGAAACCCCAAAGTAACTGGAGTCCCATCTGTATGGGACTCCAGGCACCTCTATCCATGGGTGCATGCCTCCCTAAGCATGCACCCCTGATCCACCTACTTTTTAGCAGGTTGACTGGTCCAAAATCAATCTCCTATGGATGCATGACACATAGACAGATGTCTAAGTATCAAAGATCAACGTTTGACCAAAGTCAAAAGATAAAAATTAGCAGGTGATGAAAAATGATAGGTATTGTCTCAAATTTATCTCATGAATTAAGATAATCCTTTTCTGACTTAGACAAGTTTCAGTCAAACCATGTAAAGGTACCTAAGTGAGCACAAACATATTTGGCTCATTCGAGACAACTTAAAATGATAATTGAAGGAGAACATTAGGCTCAATCATGTGCTAGCATAATTTTCTTGAACCTAATTGAATCTAATTTAAATCAATTGAACTGGATTAGTCCAATTGATGATATCCAGATCCAAATCCTTGTTTGTGTGATCCAAGTAGATTCAGTTCCGTATGATAATGAGATATATCGTGATCTCTATCATCGACATCATCAAAATATCTTTTGATGGATCAGAACTTTTCTGATTCAGACAACTAGAATGATTGATCATCAAATCATTCTAATTACTCCTAAAATTCATCAGTGACACCTAGCAGTATATGGTGGCAATCCATCAGAATTAAAAATAAACCTCTTGGTATAGCTACCTGTGTGATTAAGTTCTTCTATCTTGAGCTCCGATCAGATTAGGATTAAGGTGAACTCGTCAAACCCTAATTTCTGTCATATGATTTAATTATTTGATTCAAATCTGATGTGAAAACTTTAATAGAAATTCTTTCTATTATTTTACTCTGCCATGGCCATGGGTTTATGAATTTGATTCTCATGATCATCATAGGACTGCTCCTCATCTATCAAGGTAGATAGATTTCCTCTTAGTGCGATCCAATTTCTATAATGAACATACTATAGCCAATATACATCTTAGGGTTCTGAATGGCTAGGAGATCAAGTCATGGTGTAGTCAAATTATAACACCCTCAAGGTGAATTATCGAGGTCAAAGAATCAGACACACCACTGCAGCTTCAAGCTAGTCATTGACGAGAAGGTAGACTTCCTAATGACTGCTCGAGGTGGTCACGCTCAATGCCCTCGTTCTCTAACGAATACCTATACTCTCGCTCTGGTGTCTCTACACCGTAGACTCAAGACTCATCTACTATAAAGAAGCGATTATACACCAACCTTCTGGATCAATCATCATCCTCATGATGATCCTACGGTCGGAAGCATTTTATGAGTTAATAACGAAAATTCATGTCTTAAATTTTCAACTCTTGAAAATATGAACTATCATTACCATTAACTCAAGGGATGTATCACAAACACAAAATATATATTGTGATAGAAAAATAATCCATTTTATTATTTATAGTCAAAATTATAATTTTGCCCTTAGAAGTGTACAACAAGTGTCAGCCAATTCTGGCGGTCATGGTTGCTGTGACTTCAGATGAAATCATACCTAGATCGATAATCCTACAAGACTTCAGTGGAAGCTATTTTATCCCCAACACCATGCTTGCTTAATACTCTCCTTATTTATATTTACTTTTTTTAAGTTAATGCTCCATTAACTTTAAAATATAAATATAAATAAGAAAATATCCTCCTATTTGGAATCAATAAAAATATCAAAGAAATTAAAATTCTTAAAAATAAAATATCGAAACTTAGATTCTAGTTCAAATTATCTCAAATCCAAAACTTTTAAAACTTTGTTTCCTAAGAACGAATAGATTAAAGGGTCTTAAAATTTATTAAAAAATATTTTATGACTCACCAATACCTAAGGATCAATTACCGTCAATTTTGATTTTAAGAAGATACATATTTTATATAGCCCTCCATATAGATGCTAGTTTCCAGATCTAAAAAAATTTCAGGACTTGCAATGGCAGATAGTCACAATTTATGCTCAAATGGCTTCAACAAATTTTGACAAGGTAAGTTTAATTCAAAGAGTTTATAATTGAGATTAAGTAACTTAATATACCATAAATAAGTTTGAATTCGGGATGTTACAATATTGGTAGAGAAGATATATCTACTTACTTGATAAGAATGATCAGGACAGAAAAGACACCCTTAGTTGATGAAAGTGGATCTTTTGTAGTGACAGACATTGCCAAATCAACATGGGGAGGATCCATATCATTACAATATTTTTCACACAATGTACCACCAACAATAAACTTTATGACTTGATCATAGATAAAAGTTGTAGTGAGAATATTATCTTTTGTGATGGTGGACAAGTTATAATTAACAATAGAGAAGCATTCTTCACCATATAAAATTAGTTGGATTAAGAATATTGGTGACATTGAGGTAATTGAACAATGTTGGATTCTATTTTCTATTGAAGAATCTTGTCAAAGGAAAAGTGGTTTTAGCAAATATAGATGCATATTATATATTGCTTTGCCAATCATGGCAGTATAATAAAGACTATACTCACAAAGAAAAAAACAATGCTTATGTTTTCTAAAGGATGGGAAAGCAGATTTTTCTCGCATCGATAACAAAGAATGTTGAGCTAAAACTTTGCAAGTGGAGGGACAATTTTACTTAACAAAGAACAATTCAAAGCATATCAAGCATGGATGAGCACCAAAGTATAAACTAAATCAATTACCTTCAATGAAGTTGCAAAAAAATAGCACCAACTCAAAGAAGAGTTTTGTTCAAGTGGAGGAGATTGATGTAGAATGGTTTGTTGATGAGTCTAAGAAAAACGGATTGGTTGAAGCATGGTCAAGGTTGAAAGCAAACTACTGGAATCATAGTTTAATTAGGAATTGTTATTTGAATGTTTGAATTAGTTTTCTTTGAATTCACGTGAGTTTGAACAGGAGTCAAAGCATCTCATCTTGTCTGAGTTGGTGGAGTCTTGATGGAAGTGGGGCCTAATACTAACATATATAAAAGTCTAGTTATTTTATATTACTTTACTAAGTTGTGAAAGCCCAGCAAAAAGAAAGATAATTCAGAACTGGTTGATAACTAATAATCAGAAAGCCCCTCAAAATGGTAGAACATAAAAGCTGTGAGAATGCGAGAAGTAATAGAAAATAGATGAGTAATTAAACACCACCAAATAGTGTGATCCCATAATTTCAGTAGAATATCGTAATGACAAATATGAAACAAAGAACAACTCAAAAAGGTAGATAAGAAAATTCATATAAATGCAATACTGAATAGATAGCATATGAGTGAGATCCACTGAAGCACACCAAGATCACCCTGACAGCATAGTTTGACATGAGATAAGAAAAAGAGGGCATAACCAAACTCGAAACAGACAAGATACATGCCCACAACTAGGATAACATTGCAGCACAACTAGGATGTGAAGACAACAATAAATATCCTGTATGGAAACAACAATGATAGAAAGAGAAATATCCTGTGTGGGTTTGCTTCCAAGGGAAACAAACACACACAGCATCAGCCTACAAAAGGTGACCCAGTGCATGCAGAGGGCAACACATCATGTGGTTATAATAATATGTCCCCTGCTAAAGCCAATGTAGCTGTAAAGTCTGCCACTTGATCACCTTCATAGCAAATATGAAACATCTTAGAGGCGTGCCTAGTTAATAACCATTTCTGTACATTAAAAAAAGAAAGAAGGAAAGAAAGAAAGAAAGAATGAATGAGGCAGTGTGGCTTGTGAAGTAGTCGGCTAATTGATAATAGCCACAGAATCCCCTTCCAACCATAATTTCCACACCTAGAACTCATTGACAGCCAAGAGAGAGATCCAACCATATAGCCAACAACTTTGCATAAGGTACTGAATAATGAGGCAACAATTTCCCTCCCGCCTTAAGCAAGTATCCTCAATAATCTCTCGAAACAAACCCAGCAATTCACTACAAGAGAATAGGTCTTTAGTAATGGCAAGAATCCATCACAAAAAATCAAATTCCATCACAAAACACTTTTTGTGATGGTTCGTGATGTATTTATGGCCATCATAATTATGAGTGTCGCAAATATTTTTGTGATAGTAGACAACCATCACAATTGTATTTTGATTTTTTATAACGAAAATGAAGCTATCACAAAAAATGGGCATCATCCTTAATTAATAGTGATGATTATTTGTGATGAAAAAAAAAATCATTAGTAAAAGTTATTATGATGGGTAAAAGACCATCATAAATATTATTAGTGATATTTATTTATGACAATCCCTATTATTACTAAAAATTATTTATGATAGGTATGGAACCGTCATAAATAGTATTGAGAGTTTAATGATAATTATTTGTGATAGCCTCAAACCATCATAAAAAGTTATTTGTGATAACCAAGAGCCCATCACAAATAAAATTATGAAATAAGTTTATTATTTATGATGGTAATGTGGTCGTCACAAATAACTTTTAGTGACAATTACATAGCTATCACAAATATTTGTGTTAATCCCAAGAATTGATTTTGATAACTAACAAAATATTTGAGTATATGTTTGGACTAATAAATTGATTGAGATCATGTTTCGGATGCATTATAGAGTATTAAATGAAATATTCCTAAAAATGCATTTGAAAGCTGATAAGAAAAAGTTGGAGGCTTTTGAAGTATGAAATACACCTAGAGGAAGACTTAAAGAAGGTACTTCAAGACCAAAATTAAAGAGGAATTAAATTAGACAAAATAAAAAATTTTAGTATAAAAGGCCTCAAGTCGACCCCTGAAAACAGCTATTCAGCTTGAGTTAAAACGGAACAAAAAAGAAGTTTGGCATGCAAATATTTCAGCTGGCATGCTCTCGAATCGACTCATGGTTAAGCTCGAGTCAACTCGAGGGAACATTGGCACAAAATTAATTTTTCAAAGCAGAAAAATATATTGGATCGAGCAAAGGATCGAGTCAACTCAAGATCCTTGAGTCGAAATCTCAGGAGAACTTGACTTTCGGGATAAAGTTCGGGGTGGCCTCGAGCAGAGGGCCGAGTCGAGTTGAGGTCTCAGAGAAATATAGAGAGTATGATTTTTGAAACTGGACTGTTGAGTCAATTCGAGAAGATCGACGAGTTGACTCGAGCTCCAATGGCTAGTTTTCTGTAGAATATTCAGAACTATACAGATTGCTTCCAAATGGCTCTTTTCAGTCCTCCAATGGTCAAAAACCTCTTTCCAGCCTACCAAACATGGGGAATGAGCTACAAAACATCTGGATGAAGTGATTTGACCATTCAATCATTTGAGAGGAATGAAAGTGAAGTAAGAAAGTCCAAAAAAATCTTAAAAAGAGAGTATTCAACTTCCAACTTCAAGAAATATCAAATCAAGAGATTTCTTTTAGTAAGAAAATAAGCTCATCTAATTAAAAGCCTCTATTAAAGAATATTTCAAAAAGCTTCATCGACTTACTTGCTCATCAAAGAAGCTTTATGCTTGATTTTTGTTGTTCTTTTGTAATTCTTGTAACTTAGCTTTAATAGAGAATTGAAGCTAAGGAGAAGGCCTATCCAAGCCTAAGAATTGGATTGCAAGCCAAGGATTGGCTTATGATTTCGTTGTGATTGGTGAACCATTATAAAATCAACATGGTTTTGAATAGTGAGCCTGTAAAAACTATACGGTTGTAATCTTGAAAAGATTATAGTAAAATTTTTAAGTGGATCTTGGGGAGTGGGCGTAGGTGCAACGGACACCGAACCACTATAATTTTTTTTATGTTTGTGATTGCTTTGTTTCTTAATTTTTATTGCATTTACATTTTTGCACTTCTGCATACTTAGCTATATAGAACTAAAATACACTTCAATACTTCACTAGATACCACATAACTTGCTTAACTTTTGAAAAATCCAATTCTCTCCCTCTCCTCTTGGGTCGTCTTGCTGGACAATAATTTGGTATATGGCTTTTTATTAAATTTTTATAAATTTATTTGTACCTATGTACCTATCATTAACATATACATAATCTATATATCTAATCTTATCAATCAAAATATTCATTGAATCAAAATATAATGATCCAACCAAATATCCAACTAAATTTAACATAAGTTATACATTCTCCTCTATCTTTAAAATAGAGAATAAGAAAAATAAAATCAAATGTAGATCCCTAGTTGTCCATCTTCTATCCACCATTAGGCCTAGAAAAATAAACAAAACTTTAATTAGAATGAGAAATAATAATAACAATGTAACAATAATATTGATCTTTAAAATTTACTTAATTTTATTTTAAATTATCAAAGTTGATCATCCATGTCTCATGGAGTAGTCGTATCATCTATACGAGTATGATTTGTACTTGAAGCATCTAGAATGTACAAAGTACCATATTAAAATATTACTTTTATATAAATTTATCTTTTATAAATATAATATATCAAAATATATTATTTATTTTTTTACCTATTCAATGCTAGAAGGTATAGTATGATTGCCTTCCAAATCTTCTAGACCTCGACCGCTATTGAGAAGTCCTACAAACTCTTAGCAAATCTCATTACGAAGCTCATTAATAATATCACCATGAAGATCTTCATGAAGCTTCTGTCAAAGCTCATCACGAATCTCATCATATATCTGTATACGAAAGGAGTCCATCTATTTTTGTGACTCCACTTGTGCTACTTGGCATTTTAAATCTCGTGGAGTGACACCAACGCCCCATGTACGAGCTCAACCATAATGATTTGATCCTATGATATCTAAATAAATACGTTTTCTCATTTTCAATGTATGCTCTAACTCAGATAGCTGGTGAAGCCTATGCAACATTTCATCCTAAACCAAGATTTTAAATAAGTGTTAAACAAAGATTATGTATCTATGGTTCAAATCTCATATTAATGTACTTAAAAAATAAAAATTAAAAAAGAAAGAAAAAGGAACATAGAAAGTATTTTCAATGGAATTATTATTTTTATCTTAATGAATCTACCAAACATTAGGATATATAAAAAAAAAGCACAAAAAAAAGTATACTTGCAATTATCACTCTTGTCTCACCCTCAATTTCAGCCTTCTTAGAGATACATGTTTTAATAAACACACTCAATCGATCCGTGCCTTCACCTTATGCTTGCATTTAGAAAAATAGTAAGATATTTAATTAGAAAAAAAATAAAATTTATATGCAAACTTTTCAAATATAATATAATTTTCTCACGACATCTCTAATAAGAGTAAAAGTTGTTCTTCCTATCCTACGATGTCCTTCACTCATGCTTCGATTGTCCTTATTTTTCTTTATCTGTACCTACAAAATTAAATATATGATTCAAATAAATTATATTATAAATAAAATACAAGATAACTAAATATACTATACATGATTTCGTATACCTCAATGTTTTCTTGACTGAACAAACACTTTCTATCGATCTGAATCAACCCGAGGAGGACAATTTACTAATCGATCTGCATTATTGTCATACTTGTTATAGAAATCACACTTGATAATATGCTTCTAGTTCTTCCACAACAATCTAGTAGTTTTTAAACAAACACTCTGGTACTCGTCTGGTGCATTTATATTATCCTACAATAGGATAGCCAAATAAGAATAAAATAACATAGCATAGATATAATAATTTAAATTATACTTACTTGCACATCATTCCAAATATAATTTTAAATATCCTCTAGCATATCTGTCTACTTAGCATATGTAAGTGGCACATGATACCCATTCTTTGCAATAATTCTTAGCTGAGTTTTAAACTTATTGGCATTCAGACCATTTGGCTATATATGTTCATCAAATATCAAATAAAACTTCTCCCCTATACTCTAGGTACTAATGCTAGTAGCAAGGCCTCGACTTCTCTTGCGTTGAGTGGATTCACTCATTGATCATCCTAATAAAATGGCATTGTCCATCAAAAAAATGAGTATTTGTGATAGTTTTTGATCCATCATCAAAAAAATCATCACGAAAGCCCTTTTCTCTTGTAATGATTGATTCGCGATCAAGAACCACAACAATAAAATTGATTTTTATAACTCCAAAGGAAGGAGCTGACCAAGAGAGACCAAAGATTGACAAGAAGTAGAGGATCGAGACTAACCACTCAGCACCTTGATGGAGATAATTAAAAAGGATTGCTACACAATAAAGAAGGGAATGTAAGTAACAGCTTTTCTTATCAGCTACAAAGAAGAAGTGTTCATATGTTGACATAGCCTTTCATTGCGAGCAGCCCAAAGCAGCCATGCAATGCATGCAAACAAAGGTCGCATGATTTGCATCTTTCATGGCTGATTTGCAAAGGTTGCAAAACTAATTATCAACAAGAAATAAATCCCAGCGAGATAGTAAAGCTTTACAAGATGGCCAATCTCACAAAACCACTGCCAAAATAACTTCACCCCCATTGGTATTAGAAGTTTCCATACCCACTTAACATCCATGGCAATTAGTGGAGAAGGCACTTGGGTAACCGACGTGTGCATGTCCCGTAAGGACACCGTAGCACGTCCAATAGCACTCCAATTGTTAGAATATGGGGTGCCCATTGATGGGCTGACCCATATTATGGACCGATCCAAATTGAATGTTTGAGTTTTGAAAAAATTTAAATTTAAAAAGAATCATTTAAATTTAAATAATTATTTAATATTAGATAATGATTATCTAATTATCTTTATGGTTGAGTTGCTCGACACCTTTTAAGGAGGTAGGAAGTTATTCATGATTTTAATTCATAAGAGTTTTTCACGATCTTCACTCCTTTTGTCTCCTTTTTCTTCTTCCTGAGAGAAGAAAATACAGAGTTCTAGAGTGATTTGGTTGGATTTGGGTGTGCTAGCTATGGAAAACAGACAAGATTCGACTTGTGATCTTGTATAATACCATTTAGATTTCTAGTTCATGGTGCAAAAGGGATAAGCTGATCAATCAAGAGCGAGAACGATCTTGAAAGTTAGATTCCACTGCAATCTTAAGTTTGTGTTGAGGTAACATCTTTTTCATAACATCTAATATTGGTATCAGAGCCTAATATACTTTCCTATTAGTTTAATCCTACTTCTGAGACCTTTATTTTTTATTTTTTATTTTTTTTATTTTTATGTTGAGATTCCAAAATATCTCAGAACTCTGTAAATATGGTTCCATCCATCTGAAATTCCACGTATACCCGAGATAGACCATTTTTTTTGACTCTGGTCCATCATGGACCGCAAGAGGATCGATCCCCGATCCATGGCCATGCGGACCGTGTAGTTATCGATTGGGCCGCACCTGCACGCACGGTGCCTGGGCTTGGGCCGTGCTTGAGCACGCGGTGCTTAGGCTCGGGCCATCTCGGCACGCACGACGCTTGGGTTTTGGGCCGAGTGGGCATGTGGTGCTCTTGATCTTGGGATGCACGTGGTGCTCTGGGTGCACTACTAGCACGCATGGTGACTTTAGTCTCAGGACGCGCCTGCATGTGGTGCAAAATTTTGGGCTACGAGTGCATGGCGTTTTGGAGTGGGCAACACCTAGGCATGCGCCCACTCGGGCCCAGGCCGTGCCTGAGTGCGCACGCCTGGGCCCAGGCCAGGTGCATTAGCCTAGACTAGATTATAAAAAAAATAAAAAAAAGGGGTACGTATTTTTTTTACCATCAGAGATCATAAAAAAAATAAACATGAATATGTATTATGACATGTTTTCATATGAGATGCATGCAATTTTGTATGTTAATTTATATGATAGCATGATGTTGCATATTAAATTTTTTATATATGATGCATGTTTATCCAAGTGGGAATCCTTGAATTGGTAGATGAAGGGCTCGTTTAAGGATCATATGGATTTTCTTTTGTCCAAGTAGGAGTTCTTAAATTGGTAGATAAAAGGCTCATTTAAGAACTATAATGTAATAGATATTTTGCACATAATTGAATTAGAGGAATGATGGTGTAGTTAAGTTTCATATGACAAGGGTAGACAAACATCAACTTTCGAGCATGAACTTAATTGTATACCATTGTTAATCTAATTGCAATCTATAGTAAACATGATATTGTATATATGTTGATCCGTGCTATTCTTATGTGTGCAGATATGGCTTCAAAGAACATCATTGTAAAGCTCAATAAGGGCGATAAGTTGGATTGTGACAATTATAACATTTGGTACCGTAAGGTTCAGTACATCCTTGAAGAGCAGAATGTTTTGGAAACACTGAACAATATGATGGTTGAGCCAGAGTGTGGGAACATGCAATAGCACAAGAGAGATGATGAGGCTTTTCTAGCTTGAAAAAAGAAAAATAGCATTGATCACATCACATTGCTGAGTAGTATGGCTGATGATCTCATGTATGAATATGAGACTTATAAGGTGGCTCAGGCCATGTGGATTGCACTAAAAGATAAGTTTGGGGGCACTTCTGGTACCAAACTTAAGAGGTTAACCATTAAGTTTGATACATATAGGTTGCATCCTAATGTTCTAATAAGGTAGCATTTGAGAGAGATATCAAACATGATTTGGGAGCTGAAGTCAACTGGCCACAACCTCTCAGATGAACAATAAGTGCAAGCAGTTTTAGATCCCAACCTACTAGCTAAGAGTATATGAAGGTTAATATGACTCACAATGAGTTTGTTAAGACCTTTGCCGATATAGAGCATCATCTTGTTCTTGAGGATGAGTGCCGGGAGGCTGCTAAAACATCTGATCAAGCTTTTATAGTTAAGACTACTAGGACTTTGAATACCAAGCAGAAGGGCAAAGGTAAGAAGCCCTGGAAGAAGAAGAATCGGCAAAAGAAGGGATCTGGAAAGCCTATTGAGAAGGCTAAATCTGATTTTAAGAAGAGAGGGAAGCATAGTGGAAAGAAAGATATGACCAAAGTGGAGTGTTATAGCTGCCACAAGATGGGTCAATTTGCTCGGGATTGTCCAGAGCAGAACAAAGTAACACCATGCTATGCGCATTCTCATTTTCTTTGTTTCTAGCACTGCATTAATGGCTAATGTTAATTCTTTGTGGACTATAGATTTAGGAGCAACAAACCACATAGCTAGAGACAGAGGAGCATTTGTTGAGTACCGCCAGCTGTCTTTCAAGAGTAGATGGCTTTATGCAGGAAACAATGCTGGCATTGAAGTGAAAGAGATCGGAATATGCAAGCTAGAGTTGTGTGGTAGACGAACCCTACTCCTACATGATATTTTATATGTTCCAGAAATCTAGCAAAACTTGATTTCAATGGTCTCTCTTCTTAGATTAGGTTTCAGTGTCAATTTCCATAATAATTCAGTTGATATTATTTTAAGGACTAAACTTTAAGGTTCTAGTTTTTTTTTGAATAATTTCATTGTGTTGGACATAATTTTTAGAAATAGTTATATTTTAGATGATTATTATTTTACTTTATCTTTTATCTCAAATAATATTTGTGATGTGAATATTTGGCATACCGGGCTTGGACATGTGGGTCCAGAAAGAATGAATAGGTTGGCAAAAGCAGGACTATTAGAGTCCTTAGCAAAAATTAAGATGTCTACTTGCCAACATTGCCTAGCAGGTAAAGCAACTAGAAAATCATTTGAAAAAGGAACTAGAGCTGACTTTCTATTGCAATTGGTTCATTCTGATATATGTGGTCTGATGAGTATGAGGACAAGGCATGGAGCCTTATATGTCATCACTTTTATTGATGATTATATCCATTATGGTCATGTTTATTTGATCTCCCATAAGTCAGAAACTTTAGAGTACTTCAGATCATTTATGAGTCTAGTTGAGAATCAATTGGATCAAAGAATTAAGACCTTGAAAACTGACCATTGACGTGAGTATTTATTAAATCAATTCAAGGATCTGTGTGATGAAAAGAAAATTATAAGACAGTTGACGATTCTTGGCATTCTACAATAGAATGGAGTTATAGAATGAAGAAATAGAACTTTGCTCGAGATGGTTAGGTCAATGATGGCGCAGGCTAACTTGCCTATTTTTCATTAGAAAGATGCTTTGATAACTGCAGCCTATGTACTTAATCAGGTGCCCTCTAAGTTTGTTGCTTCCATACTCTATGAATTATGGATGGGTAGAAAGCTGGATTTGAGTGTACTGCGACCCTAGGGGTCGATAGCTTATGTGCATAATCCTTCTCATAGATATGAAAAGTTGGGCCCTAGAGGCAAGAAATGCATATTTATTAGATATTCTAAACACTCGAAGGGCTATGTTTTCATTAGTAAAAATGAAGATGAAAGCATAACAGAACTTGAGTCGTGAGATGTCACATTTTTAGAACATGAATTTCCTAATAAGAACAATATTGATAAAACTATGTCATTTTATGAGATTACAGATCAGCAGGTAAATGATGAGAACCAAGAAAGTAAGGAACAAATAGTTGTACCTCCACCTGCTAATCTGAGTGGGAGAATATATGAGAATCCTCAAGAGACATAGTTGCATAGAAGCAACCGAGGGAATGTTCCTCGACGTCATTTCAAGGTCGAAGGGGAAGCATTTATAGTTACTCCAGGAGATGTTGAGGAGCTAAGTTCAATTCAAAAGGCTCTCTCATGCCCTGCTAAGGATAAATAGATGAAGACAATGGAAGAAAAAATGGAGTCTATGAGGACTAACCATGTCTGGAACTTGGTTGATTTTCTGCCAGGCCAAAAGATGATTGGGAACAAATGGATTCTTAAAATTAAGAGAAAGATGGATGGTTCTATTGAACGACACAAGACTCGCTTAGTAGCTAAGGAATACAAACAACATGAAGAAATTGATTATGAGGATACTTTTTTGCCTATTGTAAGATTCACTTTCATTAGACTTATTCTTGCCATAGTTGCCAAGTTAGATTTAGAGTTACATCAGATGGATGTAAAGACTGCATTTCTTAATGGAGAACTAGATGAAAAAATCTATATGAAACAGCTATTAGGTTTCATTGAGAAAAGTCAGGAATGCAAAGTTTGCAAACTCTAGAGTTCATTTACGGACTTAAACAATCATCTAGACAGTGGTATTTGAGATTTCATCAAGCGATTTTATCTTATGACTTTTAGATGATCGATGAGGATCACGTGTATATATGAAGCGGTCTTAGACAGATTTTATCATATTATCCTTTTATGTGAATGATATACTATTAGCTAGAAGTAGTCTATCTTTTGTGAATGCCATTAAGAGTTGGTTATCCTTGAATTTTGAGATGAAGGACATAGGTGAGACAGAATTTATTCTTGGAGTTAAAATTCAAAGGGATTGCTCCAAGAACCTAATTGCTTTGTTACAAAAATCATATATTGAGAAGATTCTTGAGTAGTTTAGGATGAAAGACTGTAAGCCTATAAATACCCACATTGCTAAAGGTGAAGCTTTGAGTTTTGCAATGATCCTAAAACTCAATCTAAAAGAGATTCCATGAGAAAAGTCCCTTATTCCAGCACTGTTGAGAGCTTGATGTATGCAATAATGTGCACATGACCCAATATTTGTCATGCAGTGGGTCTTGTAAGCCATTACTAGTCCAATCCAAGGTAGAAACATTAGCAAGCAGTCAGAAGGATCTTGAGATATTTGAAGGGCACTGCTACTTATAGATTGTGTTACCATGGGAGTGACTTGCAGTTGGTAAGTTAATCAGATGCTGATTGGAGTGGAGTTTCGGATGAAAGCAATTCCACTTTTGGCTATGTATTCTTGCCGAATAATGATACCATTTCTTGGAGCAACAAAAAACAAACATGCATGGCATTGTCAACCATGAAAGCAGAATTTGTTGCATGTTCTGCTATAGTGCAAGAGACATTACGGTTGAGACGACTTATGGGCCATTTGGGGATCATTGGTAGAAAGATAGAGTCAGTAAAACTCTATTATGATAGCCAAGCAGCAATAGCCTACACCAAAGATCCTAAGTATCATAGTAGGATGAAACACATAGGCACGAAGTATAACTTTGTGAGAGATGTGATAGCATAGAAGAAAATAACTCTACAATACATCACCACACATGAGATGGTGGTAGATTCCATGACGAAACCAATTCCTAGAGATGTATTTATTGAGCATGTGAAATCTCTAGGATTGCATAGATTGTAGAGTTTTATATTTCTTTATGTCCAAGCATGATGTATATAAATAATTTTCTTTGAATGAATAAATATGATAATTTCTTTATTCAATGATTTTTTTTTTGATAAACATGTACACAATATCATAATATGTCATACAGGTTGGTAATTAAGGTTGGCTCTTTTACACGAGAAATCGCCTTGGGTGCTTATAAGGAGCGAGCCAAGATAAGACATTCTATGTTTCTTAGCATTGAAAATTGCAGCCAAGAGGCATCCTGTGGTATGTAAGAACATAATGCAGTTTATAATATTGCCCTGGTAAGAGATTAGGATGAGATCTAAAAGCGACATAATATATGAATCGAATTATGGATTACCACCATCCATAATACCTATAGCTAAATGCGAGATCTCCTCCACGTGCTATAAGGACGAGTAGAGTGGTAGAACTTGGGTCAAGTGCCGAGGATGCTTGGACTAAGATCTGTACAGTATAAAGCAAAGAAAATCGACATACGCTCTTATAAAATAAGAGATACATCGTAGCATGTGTTTCACACCGCATGCACTTAAAGATCATGATTGGAAAGCAAATGAATAAATCTCTACTTCATTGCTTTGTGAGTCTCAAAAAGGTATAGAATCCTTTCATTGACACCCTTATTACTTTGACGGTATCATGAAGTAAAGAGTTAGTGTATGCTACTTTGGCATGCATCCAAAGGTTATGATAATGCGACCTAAAGAAGTAATGTCAGGAAAGCAACTAATTCTAATTTAAATGATATGTGAATAAAAAAAAAAATCAGGTTTGATATACACACACTATACTTGTGTCTGAGACATGTTCGTTATGAAGCTATTTCTAGAAGCATCATAAGCATGGACATAAGACATACTAAAGATCATAATGGTATAACTCTGGATGAAAAAGACTTATGAGGGATTAGAGATACCACATATGAGTGTATATAGACAGATCTAGGATATCTAAGGCACTTTTATGATAGTTTTGAGAAATAAAAGGGTTGTAGTCTCTTATGCGGTCCTAAGTTGGATTTCTAGTATGAGAGCTTCCAAACTTTGTACCAGGATGGTCACGGCAACGCACTCAGTATGAAAATCTAAAAAGTAAGCTCTGTATGGATCATCCCATCATGTGTGAGTGGGAGATGTTGGAATATGGGGTGCCCATTGATGGGCTGACTCATTTTATGGTCCGATCCAAATTGAATGTTTGAGTTTCGAAAAAGTTTAAATTCAAAAAGTTTATTTGAATTTAAAGAATCATTTGATATTAGATAATAATTATCTAATTATCTTTATGGTTGAGTTGCTCGATACCTTTTAAGAAGGTGGAAAGTTATTCATGATTTTAATTTACGAGAGTTTTCCACGATCTTCACCCCTTCTTTCTCCTTTTTCTTTTTCTTGAGAGAAGAAAATATAGAGTTCTAGAATGATTTGGTTGGACTTGGGTGTGCTTGCTGTGAAAAACACATAAGATTCGACTTGTGATCTTGTGTAATACCGTTCAGATTTCTGATTCATGGTGGGAAAGGAAGAAGTTGATCAATCGGAAGTGAGAACAATCTCGAAAGTTAGATTTTACTGCAATCTTAAGTTTGTGTTGAGGTAACATCTTCTTCACAACATCTAACACTAATAAAACTGATCAGACTAAGACCCTTGTGTTAGGGGAATGCAAGTTATTTGAGTCATCACATCAATTGAAAACAGATCTCCCAACAAATTTGATTCCATGATTGACCAGATACATCAAATGTTGCAAATGAAGATCAGGAAGACAAGGTTGCATATTAAGAAAAGTAGGGCATTGACTGAGAGTAGTAGATAGCTAGGGATCAATAAGAATATTAATTTGAGTACCTATAGAAATTGATCTTGAATTAAGTGGCCAAATTAAGAAATTTGGGCTCAAATGCTGAACATCGTCGAGGCTTATGATAATTGTACCATGTATCTTGAAACTGATATTTAGCACACACTGATTGAGCCCAAAGGAAGTTAGGCTGAAAAACAAACTTGGGGCTCACAAAGAAAAGCTTTGCTCCTATTTGACCACTCCATGATACTAAGGCCCTCTTGTGCCTATGGCATGCAAGTAATAGACCAAGCCAACGGATGAATCCCCCAACTGCCCTTATAAGAAAGATCTAAACTCCTTTTTCATCTTATGAATGCAAGATAATGACACAAGCATTGATGATATATGCAAAAGATACGAATAGCAGATAGCATAGATTGAAGAAGGATTGCTCCACCATAAGAGATAGAGCATTTCACTTTCAATTGGCAATCCTAACTGTTGGTGCAGAAACTGGTCATCGTCAGAGGTCGCTGGAGTCGAGGCCGCTGAGGTCGCCGTCGGGGACCTGCAAAACAGAGTCCCGTCCAGAGCCGGTGGGGGGTGGCTTCGGTAGGACCCTCCGATGCTCAAGTCAGCTCTGGCCAATAGGAATGGAGTGCTCGAAAATGAGTTCCGGAGCTTAGAGAAGAAGAGGAGAGCTTAGAGATCAGAGAGATTAGCGTATCTAAAGGATCCTTTATAGGCAGAGTTTAGTTGATGGTGACGGCCATACCGCCTGACAGAGAGCCGTTGGGGCCGCATGGAGTTCGGTACGGAGAGGATGGCGTCGTCAGGTGGATGGTGACAGCCATACTGGTAGGTCATGGGCCACATGGGGCTGGTTATGGAGAGAGTGGTGTCGCCAGTAGTGGCGGCCATATTGTCCGATCTCATCGTCTGTTGTAGATTGATGGCGATAATTCATCTAGAGGAGTTCGGACTTATAGGAGAGTCCGACTGAAGGAAAGGCTCAGGGGAAGTTCGGCTGTAGAGAAGTTCGGAGGAGCTCGGTCGGCTGAAGAGATGGTCGCTTGTGCAGTTCGACCGAGGGACGACTGCTGAGGAGTTCGGGCGCTGGGGGATTTCGTTGACGCCCGATCGCTTGGAGTCCAAGGAGCTCGGCCGCTAAGCAGTTCGGTCGGTTGAACGGGTTCGAAGGAGCTCGGATGCTAGGAGTTCGACGGGCTCGATCGCTAAGCAGTTCGGCCGACTGTAAGGGCTCGATTAGGATCGGTCTGCTGGGCGTCTAAGGAGCTCGATTGCTGGAAGTTTGCCCCTGCTAGAAGTTCAGCCAAGGGATGACCGCTGAGGAGTTCGACCGTTGGGGAGTCGGAAGGAGCTTGACAGCTACGTAGCTCGGCCGGCTGAATGGGTTAGAAGAAGCTCGGCGGCTAAGTAGTTCGGCAGACTGTAGGAGTTCGACCAAGACATGTCCGTTGAAGCTCTTCCGTGGCTACAGGTTGCATTAGGTTGAGCATCGAGCTAGACTTCAGCGGGAGCGGGATTTATCCCCAACACTAGCCCCCCCCACTCTCGAGTTCGAAAATCGAAGAAAGGGAGTGCAGGAAAGGTGACTGCTGAAGTCTTCCTCTGAGCTCCATGCTGATCTAGGTCGAAGCTCGGGGGAGATCTCACCTCCAGCTGAAGTTGATATCAAAGTTGAAGCCCGGGGAAGATCCCATCTCCAGCCGAGGTCGAGGGGCTTCGTCCGCTGCGATCGAAGTCGGAGGTCAGGCCGAGGTTCTCGGGAGAGATCTTATCTCTAGCCGAGGTGGCTTTTCGGAAGAGATCTTATCTCTGGCCGAACTTCTTGGGAGAGATCTTATCTCTAGCCGAGGTTCTCGAAAGAGATCTTATCTCTCGCCGAGGTTGGTGCTCGTGTTAGAATGAGGTTCTCCTCCTTTTCCTAACCGAGGTTGTCCACGGTCAGTGGGAGAGATCTTATCTCTAACCGAGGTTATCAACGGTCGCTCGAAAGAGATCTTATCTCTAGCCGAGATTGATGCTCGTGTTAGGATGAGATCTTCCTCCTGTTCGGTTGATGCTCGTGTTAGGACGAGGTCTTCCTCTTGTTCCTAACCGAGTAACTCGGTCGCTCGGGAGAGATCTTATCTCTAGCCGAGGTTGTCAACGGTCGCTCAGAAGAGATCTTATCTCTAGTCGAGATTGACTCGGTCGCTCGGAAGAGATCTTATCTCTAGCCGAGGTTGATGCTCGCATTAGGACGAGGTTCTCCTTCTATTTCTAACGGGCTGTGAGGGCATATAAGGGCCGCTGTCGGGGCCTCTCTCCCCATCTCGTCCGCTGTCATCCACCCCGGGACTTATCGCCGAAGAAACGTGGAGGAACAACGCTACCACGACCTTGAAATACAGAATTTGGGGATGCGCTACTAGTAACTTTCTTTCAATAAAATTCTTTCTTTCCAAATAATATTATTTCTGGATGCGAAAACTATGCGATGACAGGGAAGAAGCAGTCAATAATTGCCGCATTAGGAATAGGAGGAGAACCTCATCCTACGCGGCAACAACCTCGACTAGAGATAAGATCTCTCCCGAGCGAAGGCCTCATTCACAAAAGATAAGATGGGGGGAGAGGCCCTGACAGCAGCCCTTATGTGCCCCCACAGCCCATTAGGAATAGGAGAAAAACCTCATCCTAATGCGAGCAACAACCTCGGCTAGAGATAAGATCTCTCGCCGAGCGACCGAGTCAACCTCGCTAGAGATAAGATCTCTCCCAAGCGACCCTTGACAACCTCGGCTAGAGATAAGATCTCTACCGAGCGACCGAGTCAACCTCAGTTAGGAACAGGAGGAAGACCTCGTCCTAACACGAGCATCAACCTTGGCTAGAGATAAGATCTCTCTTCCGAGCGACCGTTGACAACCTTGGCTAGAGATAAGATCTCTTTCGAGCGACCGAGTCAACCTCGATTAGGAACAGGAGGAGAACCTCGTCCTAACATGAGCACCAACCTTGGCTCGTCCTAACATGAGCACCAACCTCGGCTAGAGATAAGATCTCTCCCGAGCAACTTTTGACAACCTCAACTAGAGATAAGATCTCTTCTGAGCGATCGAGTCAACCTCGGCTAGAGATAAGATCTCTCCCGAGTGATCGTTGACAATCTTGGCTAGAGATAAGATCTCTCCCGAGCGACTGAGTCAACCTCGATTAGGAACAGGAGGAAGACCTCGTCCTAACACGAGCATCAACCTCGGCTAGAGATAAGATCTCTCCCGAGCGACCGTTGATAACCTCAGCTAGAGATAAGATCTTTCCCGAGCGATCGAGTCAACCTCGGTTAGGAATAGGAGGAAGATCTCATCCTAACACGAGCATCAACCTCAGCTAGAGATAAGATCTCTTCCACCGATCGTGGACAACCTCGGTTAGGAACAGGAGGAGAACCTCGTCCTAACACGAGCACCAACCTCGGCGAGAGATAAGATCTCTCCCGAGAACCTCGGCTAGAGATAAGATCTCTTCCGAGAAGTTCGACCAGAGATAAGATCTCTTCCGAAAAGCCACCTCGGCTAAAGATAAGATCTCTCCCGAGAACCTCGGCTTGACCTCTGACTTCGATCGCAGCGGACGAAGCCCCTCGACCTCGACTGGAGATGGGATCTTCCCCAGGCTTCAACTTCGATATCAACTTCAGCTGGAGGTGAGATCTCCCCCGAGCTTCGACCTAGACCAGCATGGAGCTCAGAGGAAGACTTCGACAGTCGCCTTTCCTGCACTTCCTTCCTTTGATTTTCGAACTCGGAAGTGGGGGGGGCTAGTGTTGGGGATAAATCCCGCTCCCACCGTAGTCTAGCTCGATGCTCAGCCTAATGCAATCTATAGCCACGGAAGAGCTTCAACGGACATGTCTTGGCCGAACTCCTACAGTCGGCCGAACTACTTAGTCGTCGAGCTTCTTCTAACCCATTCAGCCGATCGAGCTACGTAGCTGTCAAGCTCCTTCAGACTCCCCAGCGGTCGAACTCCTCAGCGGTCATCCCTCGACTGAACTTCTAGCAGGAGCGAACTTTCAGCAACCGAGCTCTTTGGACGCCCAGCAGACCGGTCCTAACCGAGCCCTTACAGTCGGTCGAACTGCTTAGCGGCTGAGCCCCCTGAACTCCAAGTGTCCGAGCTCCTTCGAACCCGTTCAGCCGGTCGAACTGCTTAGCGGTCGAGCTCCTTGGATTCCAAGCAATCGGGTGTCAACAGAATCCCCCAGCGTCCGAACTTCTCAGCGGTCGTTCCTCGGTCGAACTCCATAAGCGGCCGTCTCTTCAGCCGATCGAGCTCCTCCGAACTTCTCTACAGCTGAACTCTCCCCGAGCCTTCCCTTCAGCCGGACTATCCTATAAGTCCAAACTCCTCTAGATGAATTATCACCATCAGTCTGCAATAGACGACGAGACCGGACGATATGGCCGCCACTACTGGCGACACCACTCTTTCCGTAACCAGCCCCATGCGGCCCACGACCTACCAGTATGGCTGTCACCATCCACTTGACGATGCCATCCTCTCCGTATCGAACTCCATGCGGCTCCAACGACTCTCTGCCAGGTGGTATGGCCATCACCATCAACTGAACTCCGCCTATAAAGGACCCTCCAAATACGCTAATCTCTCTGATCTCTATGCTCTCCTCTTCTTCTCTAAGCTCCGAAACTCATTTTTGAGCACTCCATTTCTGTTGGCCAGAGTTGACTTGAGCGTCGGAGGGTCCTACCGGAGCCATCCCCCACCGGCTCCAGATGGGACTCTATTTTGTAGGTCTTCGGTGGCGACCTCAGTGGCCTTGACTCCAGCGACCTTCGGTAACGATCAGTTTTTGCACCAACACTAACCATCACCTTGCTTATCAAAAACTGATATTCTGATGAGGCCAAAGGCATACATGAGATTAGAACACCTAGATGCTTCCAAATCCCTCCTTTTACTCGGTATTTGAAGCAACCTCAAAATTTGAGACATAATCATCATGGACTTTTGGGAATCAAAATTAAATTCATACTCATATGTTTCTTCTATTGCTATCAAATCCTAGATCAGATTGTTCTATCGGCTAATTCCAGTTGCAACCACAAATGAAAAACAATCTTTTCTATTGACTAAATGCTTCTGTATGGATTAACCTTTTCTTTGGAGAGTTTTATTTATGAAAAAGTTCTTTTTTCGAAGGATATCTCAAAGAATAATTTTTTTTATTAAAAAAATGATATTAGTTTTTTTTATAAAAATAAAAGTGATGAATACATTAAAAATAATATAAGAAGTATTAAAATAATACTATTAACTTTTTTATTTTTATATTTGATATTTTTATATTTTTTAAAAAATAATTAATTATGAAATCGTAATCATAAACTAACTAATAATGGTCCTTCAATATATATAGATAAAGTTTAAATCTAAATTCAAACTTATTAGAAGTACGATATACAAAGGATATATGAATGCAAAGAAAAAATTCAATGAATAAAAAAAATATTATATATATATATATATATATATGAAGATTGTGCCTATTGGCTAAAGCATTTAATCGAAAAAAGGAACCTGCTTAAGAGGGAGCATTAAATGGATGTCCTGCGTTGGTTTGGGGGTGTTAAAGGATTAAGCGCATTAAATGCACTGGTGGTCCTTTACCGAGCTTTTGCAGAAATAGAGCTGGCCTCGGGCATTTTAAATGCAAGCGCGAGCATGCGCATGGATCTTTGAAGCCATGCAGGAGACTGAAATGGCAACTAGGCGCACCATTTCGGACAAATGCGAAACCCTATAGAATAAATAAATAAATATTTATTTATTTTTAAAATTTTTTTAATTTGGATGGAACGATATCTTTTCTTCTTGTCTTATCTTTTTTTCATTCATCTCATCCATCCAAATTTTTTTATTATTTAATCACATTCATTCATCTTTTAATTTTTATTTTTTTTATTAGTTTCAAATCTAGAAAATATAAAATTCTTCTTCTAACATTTATAAATAAAGTTCAGTACCATTATCTTGATATCATATCTTTCTATACCATAATTCTTATAGAAGCCCATGTGACAGACGAGAATATATATTCATAAAATTTTTATTTATCTTATTCTCACTTTCTTCCATCCTTCCAACACCATGAGAAGAAAAGTTAACTAAGAGAAGGTTGGTCAGAGAAGATCTTGTATTTTTTTTATTTTCTTGTTCCAACTTCAAACCCTGTTAATGGCTTAAGAGTTAATTAATTTTGTATCAAATTTTTATTCCAACAATAAATTTTTTTTTAATCATCACCTATATAATTTAATTTTATAGTTTAATTTCAATACATAGAATAGTTTAATTTTTTTATTCTTTTTCTACTTATTTAATTTATATATCTCTTTCCTGCAACTTTAAGTACCAGCAATTAGTATAATATTTTTTTATATTTTTAATCAAATTTATAGTTTTTAATCAAATCATGTCTAGCTTAACAATTCTTTGGGGTTTGTGATGAAGCTAAATCATGATTAGAAGCTCTTTTTAAGATTTTTTTTATTTTTATTTAGAATTCTTCTTCTTTCAAGCTTCTTGCCAAGAGACTTGATGGACTATCATTAGATTTCAATCCCTTTATAGTTCATGCTTGATTCGGTGCAAGAAGGGTAATAGGTAGAAGGCCTATAATTTTTTAAAATTCTTTTCTCTTTTTTTTTCTTGTAGAAAACTTTGATGGATTATTATTGGGTCAAAGCTCTCTCATTGTCCATACTTGGATAACATAAGAGAACCGGTTAAAAGAAGAGTTTCTTAATTAGGATGAATGCTTGTCCATGCATTACATCTTAATCAAAGGATATCATAAGAAAAATCTTAGAAAAACTCTCTAGGTCATTGGTCTAGTACATTCAAATGCCCTAGATCTTTCGATTATTATTCTTTGCAATTAATTTACTGTTTAGTAGTAAGTTACAAACAATCTTCTCTCCTCTTTATTAAAGCCTGTCTGAGCAAAGGTTTGAATGCACTTTAAACACACAATTCATCGTAAGATCGACCCATACTCGCTGGATTTGCTACCTTACACACTGTGCGCTTACGATTAATTTTAAGACATATTAGAGAGCTTACAAATATAACCATCTTTTGGCAGTTTTTATAAAAATGGGCTAGGCCATGTTGGCCCATCAATGGTGCCTAAATCAAATCCATTTTCTATCATCTCCCACTCATACATGATGGGCTCAACAGTATCCCCACACAAATCAATCTCTTTTCTCTGTACATTTATACTTAGCAAATAGCCCATGTAACCAACATACTATTATTTGAGAGCTCATTGCTATATATCTATTAGGATTATATAGCATCTCAACTTATTAAGAAGAGAATGTTATGTTTGTGCACTACACTCATTTTTGTTATATCGACCTAAGTATCTCTATCATCTTGTATTCACAATGATATACAATTATCCATAGGCAACAAAATTGGTCATATGAGTAAAGATATGAATAAAATAGCCTTCTTTTCTCACTAGAGTCCCATGGTTCTAATTTAACCATTTTTCTAAATATGTCTCATTAAATGAATTACTCATGATTATTGTAATATACTAAGATATTAGTTATTAAATTGAAACTTCAGAAAATAGCTGAAAGTCATTGAGGGTACTTATATTTAAGATCATTTTTGCCTCAAGGGTCTCACATAATGAGGAAGTAAGGATCCATTCTCTTATTATTCTTATTGGTCAAGTTTTGCATACGTGATATGAATCATGTGCTATAGTATTTTTTTGCTTTCCCCATGGAGCGTATGTCTTATCTTCATAATGAACGAAAATCCTGATTTTTTGGACTAGGTTCGTTCAGATCTGATCGGATCAAGAGATATATTTCAATTTTTTTTTTTGATCCAAATCAGATCTGGGATGTTTCAGATCTGATTTTTATTATTCTAATAATAAAAATAAAATATAGATAAATTAAATCATATTTAATTTACCTTGATGTAGGATAATCCTATTACCCGTTGATGATCTTGTAAGCAGCGAAAGGTTCTGGATCTAGCCACGTAAGTGCCTAGCCTCTATTGGTATCCACTAGGGCTGGATCTGGAGATCCTCTTTTTCTCTATCACGTCTCCAAAAATCAAATCTGAATTTGATTTAGAAGATCTTCAAAACAGCTTTTAAAGATCAGCAGTTGTCCTTTGCAGCAGCGCAGCCTTCTAGCTTTCTGTCGCCTTTCTCTCGATCTGGATTGCACCAACTTAGATCCCAAACTACTTTAGGCATGGAGAGGAGAGGGAGAAGATGGACTTGGCGTGGAGGAGGATGAGAAAGGCAGCCTTGGGGTGTGGAAAATTTTTGATACTCTTTGAGTTGGGCGCAGGGTCTTATTTATAGACTATGCATGATCCAACTCCTCTTCTTCCCAACCAATCACAACCCTTTGTGAAATCAGATCTAAATCTGATTGGTGGGAATAGAGTCCCTTGGATTCCTCCTTAGATGGTGCCTAAGACCAGTCAAAGTTGGTTCTTAGGAGAACTCTAATTGGAATCCAAAAAGGAGATGGAGTCCCTGTCCAACAGGGACTCCTAGGCGCCTCCAACTTGGGCACACGCCAAGGGTGGCGTGCGCCCTCCTCCTTGCCAGGTTCTGGCAGGGGGACAGGCCCCCACCAGCTCTCCAATAGGTGCATGACATGTGGACAAGAAGTCAAAGTATCAATGGTCAACATTTGACCAGTCAAAGGTCAACTTTTGACCAAAGTCAAAGGACGAGAAATGGCAGGTGACCAAAAATGGCAGGTAATTGTCTTACAAAATAAGACAACCCTTTTCTGACTTGGACAAGGCTCCAGTCAGACCAAGTGAAGGCCTCTGATTGAGCACAAACTCCTTTGGCTCAGTCAGGACAACTATTTATGATAGTAAAAGAAGAACGTTAGGTTCAATCGAGTGCTAGCACGATTTTCTTGAACCTAATTGAATCTCATTCAGATCAATTGAATGGATCAGTTCAATTGATGATCACCAGATTCAAACCCTTGTTTGTGTGACCCAGTTAGGTTCAGTTCTGTATGGTAATGGGATATGTCATGATCTCTATCATCGACATCATCGAAACTCCTTTCGATGGATCAGAACTCTTCTGATTCGAACAGCTAGAATGATCGATCATCTAAATCATTCTAATTGCTCCCAAAATCCACCAGTGACACCTAGCAGTATATGGTGGCAACCCATCAGAGCTGAATGCGAACCTCTTGGTGCAGCTACCTGTGTGATTAAGTTCTTCTATCTTGAGCCCCGATCAGATTAGGGTTAAGGTGAACTCGTCAAACCCTAGTTTCTGTCATATGATGTAATCATTCGATTCAAGTCCGATGTGAAAATCTAAATAGAAACTCTTTCTATTATTTCACTCTGCCATGGCCATGGGCTTCTGGACTTGATTCTCATGATCATCATAGGGCTGCTCCTCTACCACCGAGGTAGATAGATTCCATCTTGATGCAATCCAGTTCCTACAATGAACATGCTATAGCCAACATACACCTCAGGGTTCCATATGGCTAGGAGACCGAGTAATGGTGTAGTCAAACTATAACACCCTCAAGGTGAACTGCCGATGCACCTCAGGTCAAAGAACCAGACACACTACTGCAGCATCGAGTCAGTCATTGACGAGAAGGTAGACTTCCTAATGACTACTCGAGGTGGTCACGCTCAGTGCCCTCGTTCTCTAACGAGTACCTGTACTCTCGCTCCGGTGTCTCCACACCGTAGACTCAAGACTCATCTACTAAAGAGAAGCGATTGTACACCAACCTTCCGGATCAATCACCATCCTCGTGATGATCCTATGGTCGGGAGCATTTTATGAGTTAATAATGATTATTCATGTCTTAAATTTTCAACTCTTGAAAATATGAATTATCATTACCATTAACTCAAAGGATGTATCACAGACACTAAATACACATATGTGATAGAAAATAACCCATTTTATTGATTATAGTCAAAATTATAATTTTGCCCCTAGAAGTGTATTACAAGTGTCAGCCAATTCTGGCTTCTAGGGCACATATATCTAACAATCTCCCACTTGTCCTAAAGCCAATTGGCTACAAGTCTAAGTCCCATCTTCTCAAGGTGGGCTTCGATCTTCTGCTGGCCCAACGGCTTTGTAAGTGGGTCTGCCACATTATCTGTGGAGTTGACTCTCTTGACCTCGACGTAACCCTTCTCGAGGTAATCGCGGATGAGGTGGTATCGCCGCTCAATGTGCTTGGATTTCTGGTGAGACCTCGGCTCCTTAGCAAGGGCTATGGCGCCATTGTTGTCGCAGTATAGAGGAATGGCATCTGATGGCATTACTCCAATTTCTGCAGCAAACTTCTTGTACCAGAATGCTTCCTTCGCAGCCTCTGATGCAGCGATATATTCTGCTTCCATGGTGGAATCTGCTATCATGGTTTGCTTGGAACTCTTCCAGCTGACAGCACCACCATTGCACACAAACAGACTCCCAGATGTCGACTTTCGATCATCTATATCGGACATGAAATCCGAGTCTGTGTATCCCTGGACTTGGAGTTCTCCGTTACCAAAGACCAACATCATATCCTTAGTTCTTCTTAAGTACTTAAGGATACATTTCACAGAAGTCCAGTGTTCTTCACCTGGATTTGACTGATATCTGCTTGTGACACTCACAGCATGGGCTATATCAGGTCGTGTACATAGCATGGCATACATGAGGCTCCCTATTGCAGAAGCATAAGGGATCTTGCTCATGCGTTCTATTTCCTCAGGTGTGCTAGGGCACATCTTCTTGGAAAGATGAATACCATGTCTGAAGGGTATTAATCCCCTCTTAGAGTTTTCCATACTAAACCTCTTTAGTACTTTTCTCTATGTACATCTTCTGTGAAAGTCCTAGCATCCTATTCGGTCTATCCCTATAGACCTTAATTCCTAGAATAAAGGATGCTTCACCTAGGTCTTTCATGGAGAATTCCTTGGACAACCATATTTGACTGTTCGTCAACATGGGAATATCATTCCCAATAAGGAGGATGTCATCCACGTACAATACGAGGAAGACAACAGCGCTCCCACTGACCTTTTTGAAAGACACATGGTTCCTCTTCATTTTTGATGAAACCAAACATTTTGATCACATCATTGAAATGAGTGTTCCAGCTCCGAGATGCTTGCTTAAGTCCATATATGGACCTTTGCAGCTTGCAAACCTTGTGATCAGTATCACTGGATGTGAAACCTAGCGGCTGTTCCATATAGATATCTTCCTCAAGATATCCATTTAAGAATGCCATTTTCACGTCCATTTGCCATATTTCATAATCGAAATAGGCTGCAAACGGCAAGCAATGTGCGGATGGATTTTAGCATAGCCACTGGGGGAAAAGGTATCCTGATAGTCAATGCCTTCGCATTGACTATAACCTTTTGCCACTAGTCTAGCCTTGAATGTCTCCACATTCCCATCTGCACCAATCTTTCTCTTGAAGATCCATTTACACCCAATAGGTACTATACCTTCTGGTGGATCTACCAAGGTCCAGACTTGGTTTGAGTGCATCGAGTCAATTTCTGACTGCATTGCCTCTAGCCATTTCTCGGAGTCGATATCTGATATCGCCTCGTTGTAGGTTTTGGGATCATCACCATGAGCACCATTACCTACGAGGAATATTTTCTCTACTTTCCTCTGAAATAATACCTAAGTATCTTTCAGGGGGATGGAAAACTCTTTCCGATCTACGAGGTGGAGGAGGTAGTGTTCTTATTGGCTCAACCTGATTTGGTTCCAATTGGTCCTTAGCTCGTTGTACTTGTGAGACTTTCTCATCAAGCTTAATCTGCTTTCCAATGCCGCTATCTTGAATAAACTATTTTTCAAGAAAGATGGCATGTCGACTCACAATCACATTGTGGTCTTCTGGAATGTAGAAATAGTATCCTAATGACTCTTTAGGATATCCTATGAATCGAGCTCTAAAGGACCTAAACTCTAACTTGTCCGCTTGTTGTCTTTTGACATGAGCCGGACAACCCCAAATTCTGAGATGACTCAGACTTGGTTTCTTACCGTGCCATATCTCATACGGTGTGGTAGGAACGGTTTTAGAGGGAACCCTATTCAGTAGATAAATTGAAGTTAACAATGAGTGTCCCCAAAGAAAATCAGGGAGGTCTGTGAAGCTCATCATGGATCGGACCATATCCAATAGAGTCCGATTTCTCCGTTCTGAAATCCCATTGAGTTGAGGTGTTCCTGGTGGAGTCCATTGAGAGACTATGCCATTTTTCTTGAGATAGTCTAGGAATTTTCGGCTAAGGTATTCACCTCCTCGATCTGATCGAAGAACCTTAATGGGTTTTTCAGTTTGTTTTTCTACTTCATGTCTGAATTCTTTGAACTTTTCAAAAGCTTCAGACTTGTGTCTCATAAGATACACATACCCATACCTAGACAGATCATCGATAAAGGTAATGAAGTAGACAAAATTGCCTCTAGCCGGCACATCAAATGGGCCGCACACATCAGTATGTACTAGGGCAAGGAGATCTGTGGCCCTTTCCCCATGTCCTACAAAAGGGAGTTTAGTCATTTTGCCTTGAAGACAAGATTCACAAGTTGGATATGACTCGAAAGTCAATGGACTCAATAGCCCATTTTTCTCCAATTTGTTGATCCTATCTTCTGCTATATGACCTAATCTCAGGTGCCATAGATACCTATCGTTTGGACTATCCCTAGGTCATTTGGCATTCACGTTTTGCTCGATAGTTAGAACAGGATACATCAATATGTAGCTGATAAAGACCATTAATAAGGAAAACCATTTGCAATTTTATTTCTTTCATAAAGAATGTTACAATGGTCCTTAAAGAAGGTAATCACATAGCCTTCTAGTGCTAAGCATGAAATAGAAATCAAATTCCTGCTAGCTGCAGGCACATAATAACAGTCTTTCAAAACTAAGTCTAAACCAGATGGTAATCGAAGAGGGTATGTTCCCACCACCACTGCAGCAACTCTTGCTCCATTACCGATGCGTAGGATCATGTCTCCATCCCTCAGCCTCCTGCTATCCTCAAGACCCTGCATGGAAGTGCACAGATGAGCACTAGAACCAGAGTCAAGCACCCAACTGGATGCAGAAGAAATCGTAAGGTTAGACTCAATAACGAGCATACCTCCAGAAGGACCTTCCTTCTTGTTCTTCAGGGTGGCCAGGTAAGTAGGGCAGTTTCCGCTTTCAAGTGGCCGTCGCTGTTGCAATGGAAAATACTTTTCTTTGACATCGGCCTTTCTTCTTCGGCTCTGCCTTCTTCTTCTTTCCTCCTTCCACCTTTCTGCTTTTTCACAGACTTCTTTTTCTTTTCATAAGACTTTCTTTTGGAAGAAGTCCATTCCATAGCAAGAACTGAGCCTTTAGAACCTTTCATAGAAAGCTCAGCGGTGACCAGCATGTTCATTAATTCGGCCAAGGAATTTTGAAGTTTATGCATGTGGTAATTCATGATGAATTGCCCATATGCATCAGTCAAGGATTGCAGAATAATATCGTTCTGCAGATCCAAGTCTAACTTCACACCGAGCTTCTCAAGCTCTTTCCAAGTCCTTGATCATCATCAGACAGTGATCTTGGACTGACTGCCCATCACGCATCTTAGCCTTAAAAAGTCATTTCGTGACTTGATATTTGGCTGCGCGACTCTGTTCACCAAACATCTCCTGCAGGTGAGCCAACATTTGGCGAGCAGTCCCGATATCTTCATGTTGGCGCTGGAGCTCATCAGACATCGAGCCCAACATGTAATATCTGGCCTTATTATCTTCGTCTATCCATTTTTCCAGAGATGCTCTCTGTTCAGTGGATGGACGGGCTGGTAAGGTGGGAGGGTCCTGGTCCAATACATGGGTTAACTTCTTGGAACCCAAAATAATTTTGTAGTTTCTGAGCCAATCTTTATAATTGGGTCCGGTCAGTCTATGTGTGTCCAGGATACGTGCCTAATGGGATTGGACGCAGACATTTTCCTATAGAGAGTCAAAGATTCTAGTTAGATACTGTAATTATGACTTGACCAATTTATTTAAGGATTTTATTTTTAAATAAATTAGCTCCCACTATTTTCTTCGGATCCCTACACTCCCTCTGTAGAGATGCAAAAATCTTCATGATTAATGATTTCTAGTGGGTGGTGCGGTCTCACCAACTGACTCATCACCTCACCTAACAGTTATTGGTGATGGGTTAGCCAATGAGTGAACAACTCTTGTTCAATGATTCTCTAATCATGGTGCACCCAAACTTGGTCTCTAATTCATGAATCTCACCGTATCCGAAATATTGATCCACTCCTTAGTTAAGTCAGACCCACCATTTGCACAGACTGGATTCCTAATTGAGTCTCTCACCGTATCCGAAATATTGAGCCCAACTCATCCTCCTCCAGCCCATAGCATCCAATGCCTAATAGACATGGTTGCATCTTTTCGGTGCAACTGAGCCACTGTATCCAGCCGAGAACAATCAACCCCGGGAAGGGCCCGCACATCTACAATGGTGGAAGACCTCAGACTTAATCTTTTCTTAGGGAGAATTGATTCAGGTCTCATTAAACTAGACTTGTCATAGTCATAACAATTATGACTAACCTAGTGGCATGGGTTAGCTCGGATTATTGACCACCTCAAGATCAGAACTGTGTCAACAGATATGGCCAGGTAAGTGAGACCGGTGGAAGGGAATATGCCATTAACTCGTACAAGAATGCATTCAGGTCGAGTAGCTTCCCAATTAAAAATCAGTCGGTCGTATGTGCCAAACTTACCTTAGACACCAAATTATTGAGTCAGAACCAATTGGGTTAGCCTACAATCCAGACTCTAACCTCTGAGCCTAATTAGGTCTTGCTTGATCGTGACTCGATCTTGACCCAGACTTAATCCTATTAGGCTGGTCAATTTAAGCATTGTTGATCCCATCTAACCAACTCTTGATTCGGTTTGATCAACCGCTTAGACCTAATTGAGCTACCCAAGCCCGAACCCAGTATTATGAATATGTCTTAGATCTAAAATTCTCAATTTTAGACCTAATTAATATTCCATAATCTTAATTCTTAATTAAGTAGGGTTCATAAACAAAATATGCACAATAAATCCTAGGGTTTCAGGATCTAGGGTTTTGCAGAAAGTAAGTTTTGGGTTTCTGATTAAGGACGAACGTGCAGCACCCCTACACATCATAAGAACACCCCATCGGATGGAAGGAGAGGGCCTTTAAATCCTTCTTCATTCTTATGATCGGACGGCCAAGAGGAACGCCTTAATCAGGAACATGTAATACTACAAAACAGTTTTAGATCTATATCATATATCTCATATACAAATTAGATCTAATCATGGCATATTTTGCATACATCTCATGTATCGAATCATGCATATTTTTAGATCTAAATTATCTCATAATAATCTAAAAAATTAGATTTAAATTGATCTTATCAAAATAAACTCTAATCTAGATAACTATGTAGAACTATTCTACAACTAGTCTAGACATGCATCAATCATATCTCATATGATGTTAAAATTAAATAATTTTTATTTACTATTTTTTAGATGTTATTATAATAATTATAATATCAAAAAATAGTAAATAAATAGATCTAAAATATGATTTAATCAAATTAAATTGAAAACATGCAAGACTATTCTATAGAACTATTCTATTTTAGAACTAGTCATGCATATTTTCTAATCTTAGATCCAAATCATTTAATTTTAATTTTTTCTAATTTTAGATCTGATCACATCTCATGTGACATCTAAAATCACTTATTTTTTAATTAAAATAAATTTAAAATTAGATCTAAATACTTTAGAACCTTGGCTCTGATACCAGTTGAAGGAAAAATCCTGATTTTTCCAGACCAGGTTCGTTCAGATCTGATCGGATCAAGAGATATATTTCAAAAAAATTTTTTCTTTGATCCAAATTAGATCTAAGATATTTTAGATCTAATTTTTATTATTTTAATAATAAAAAATAAATATAAGATAAATTAAATCAAATTTAATTTACCTTGATGTAGGGTAATCCTATTACCCATTGATGATCCTGTAAGCAGCGGAAGGTTCTGGATCTTGCCATGCAAGTACCTAGCCTCTATCGATATCCACTCAAGCTAGATCTAGAGATTCTCTTCTTCTCTATTACATCTCCAAAAATCAGATCTGAATCTAATTTGGAGGATCTTCAAAATAGCTTTTGAAGATCAGTAGTTGTCCTTTGCAGCAGTGCAACCTTCTAACTTTCTGTTGTCTTTCTCTCGCCTAGATTGCACCAACTTAGATCCCAAACTAATTTGGACGTGGAGAGGAGAGGGAGAAGATGGACTTGGCATGGAGGAGGAGGAGAGAGGCAACCTTGGGGCATGGGAAATTTTGATACTTCTTGAGTTGGGTGCAGGGTCTTATTTATAGACTATGCGTGATCCAACTCCTCTTCTTCCCAACCAATCACAACTCTTTGTGAAATCAGATCTAAATTTGATTGGTGGGAATAGAGTTCCTTGGATTCCTCCTTAGATGGCACCTAAGACCAGTCAAAGTTGGTTCTTAGGAGGAGTCTAATCAGAATCCAATAAGGAGATGGAGTCCCTATCCAACAGGGACTCCTGGGCACCTCAAACTTGGGTGCACGCCACCCTTGGCGTACGCCCTCCTCCTTGCCAGGTTCTGGTAGGGGAACAAGCCTCCACCAGCTCTCCAATAGGTGCATGACACATGAACAAAAGTCAAAAAAAGTTTGTCAAAGGTCAACTTTTGACCAAAGTCAAAGGACAAGAAATGGTAGGTGACCAAAAATGGCAGGTAATTGTCTTACAAAATAAGACAAACCTTTTCTGACTTGGACAAGCTCCAGTCAGACCAAAGTGAAGGCCTCTGATGAGCACAAACTCCTTTGGCTCAGTCAGGACAACTATTTATGATAGTAAAAGAAGAACGTTAGGTTCAATCGAGTGCTAGCACGATTTTCTTGAACCTAATTGAATCTCATTCAGATCAATTGAACTGGATCAGTTCAATTGATGATCACCAGATTCAAACCCTTGTTTGTGTGACCCAGTTAGGTTCAGTTCTGTATGGTAATGGGATATGTCATGATCTCTATCATCGACATCATCGAAACTCCTTTCGATGGATCAGAACTCTTCTGATTCGAACAGCTAGAATGATCGATCATCTAAATCATTCTAATTGCTCCCAAAATCCACCAGTGACACCTAGCAGTATATGGTGGCAACCCATCAGAGCTGAATGCGAACCTCTTGGTGCAGCTACCTGTGTGATTAAGTTCTTCTATCTTGAGCCCCGATCAGATTAGGGTTAAGGTGAACTCGTCAAACCCTAGTTTCTGTCATATGATGTAATCATTCGATTCAAGTCCGATGTGAAAATCTAAATAGAAACTCTTTCTATTATTTCACTCTGCCATGGCCATGGGCTTCTGGACTTGATTCTCATGATCATCATAGGGCTGCTCCTCTACCACCGAGGTAGATAGATTCCATCTTGATGCAATCCAGTTCCTACAATGAACATGCTATAGCCAACATACACCTCAGGATTCCGTATGGCTAGGAGATCGAGTAATGGTGTAGTCAAACTATAACACCCTCAAGGTGAACTACCGATGCACCTCAGGTCAAAGAACCAGACACACTACTGCAGCATCGAGTCAGTCATTGACGAGAAGGTAGACTTCCTAATGACTACTCGAGGTGGTCACGCTCAGTGCCCTCATTCTCTAACGAGTACCTGTACTCTCGCTCCGGTGTCTCCACACCGTAGACTCAAGACTCATCTACTAAAGAGAAGCGATTGTACACCAACCTTCTGGATCAATCACCATCCTCATGATGATCCTATGGTCGGAAGCATTTTATGAGTTAATAATGATTATTCATGTCTTAAATTTTCAACTCTTAAAAATATGAATTATCATTACCATTAACTCAAAGGATGTATCACAGACACTAAATACACATATGTGATAGAAAATAATCTATTTTATTAATTATAGTCAAAATTATAATTTTATCCCTAGAAGTGTATTACAAGTGTCAGCCAATTCTAGCTTTTAGGGCACATATATCTAACACATAAATGAATACTGTATAGATAATTAATAATTTAGACATACCATAGTGATTAACTTGAGTTCTTCCATTATTTAATTTAATTTATCTTCTTCCAACCAAGAATTCACATCTGGCATTTAGATAGACTAGGTGGATTGTGGGGCTATCCACCTCGACCACAAGATTAATTATTATTATAGTGACCTCATCTTGATTTATTATCAAGGTGACATGTTTTAAGTCTGAGCTCTCTATTATCAATATTATATATTTATTTAAAAACCATCTCATCTTTGTGCACTACATATTGACAAAGGCAATTACCAATGTAAGAAGATCAATCTTTGTTTGTCTGACATATTTTTATATTAAATATATTCAATATCCACATGCATATAATAATAAAAAATTATAATACTATCTTAAGTATCTTTAGACATTAATTGAATGAAGAATAAATATCATTATTTGGTAAACATCAAACAAAAAAATATATTATATTAAAATATATATTGAAAAATCACATCATGATCAACTAAATCCAAGAGATCACATATGTCCTACAAATACATCTCTAGGCATGAGTTTGGCAAAGGGATTTGCAACCATCTTATGCATATATATATACTATAAGTTCATTTTCTTTCATGCCATCATGGTCTTACATAAATATATTTGGTGTCTCTGTGCTTTGTCTTGCAATGATATTTGGGGTCTTTTCTAAAAGCAATTGCTACTTGACTATCACAATCTAGCATATTTTGTAATTCCAAAATAATCTTAAAATCTCCTAAGCGATGCAGCTTCTTGCACTACTGCTAAAGATGCCACAAATTTAGCTTCCATGATAGACAAAGTTATACATGTTTGATTCTTACTACTCCATGAAATAATATCATTATTTGGTAAGAAGACATATCCAGAGAATGATTTTCTTGTATCCAAATCTCCTCCCCAATCAATATAAGTATAGCCAACAAGTTGTAGATCATTTCCTTAATAATACAATGAATAATTTATAGTACCTTTTAGATACCTCAAGATTATTTTGACTACTTTCTAATTTACCAGATCTAGATTTGATTGATATATACTCATCATTCCAATAGCAAAATAGATATCTGGTTTTGTGCACATCACAGTATATATCAAGCTCTCTACATCACTAGAATAAGAAACTCTTTCTATATGTCTTGTCTCCTCTGAAGTTTTGGACGTACTCTTAGGCTTAAATTTTCTTCTTTCACTATTAGAGTATTGTTTGGTTGACAAATCTTTATGTGGAGTCGCTTAAGGATTTTCTTATGTAAGGTTCCTATGAAAGAGCTAATAATTCTTTCGAACGATCTCTATAGATCTCAACCCCCAAAATATATGCAGCTTCATCCATATTTTTCATTTTAAAATTAGAGGATAACCAATATTTAACCGCAACAACAAACTCTTTATCATTCCTAGCCAATACTATATCACCAACATATACTGATTAGATTATAACTTTATCTTTAGACCATTTAACATATATATAGTGGTCTTCATCAATCATAATAAAATTATATGACATTATTGCTTAGTAAAGTCTTAAATACCACTATCTGGATGACTATTTAAGACTATACATCGATTTTAAGAGCCTACATACCTTGTGCTCTTAGCACTTTTCAAGGAAACCTATAGATTGTTCCATATAAATTTCTTCATCTAATTCTTTATCAAGAAATATAGTTTTAACATCCATTTGATACAATTCCATATCCAAATTTGCCACTATAGCTAGGAGGAGATATATAAAGGTAAACCTCACTACATAAGAGAAAGTTTTCTCATAATCGATTCTCTCCTATTGAGCATACCTCTTGGCAACAAGCAAGCCTTATATCTTTCAACAGATCCATCCATCTTACGTTTTATTTTTAGAATCTATTTGTTCCCAATGGCCTTACTTTCAAAAGGGAGATCTATTAATTCTCAAACATGGTTTTATCTTATTGACTCCATCTCTTCTTCCATTACTCTTATACATTGATCCTTTGTAAGGCATGAGAGAGCTTCTGAAATAGATCTTAGCTCATCTTCCTCTTATGGAGCAATAATAAAAGCTTCCCCTTCAATGTCAAAATGATGATGAGAAATACTTTTGTAACTAGTTCTGCACAATTAACAATCCAGTGAAATAAATTCACCATTCTTTTTGTAGCTTCCACTTGGATCAAGTGATCTAATTACTTCCTCAGGTACTAGCATCCTTTGGTTTTGGATATTTTGATTTTCTAGATCCTCCATTTCATGCTGAGATTGTTGGAACAAGTATTCCAAAGCCAATCATCAGCCTATGGACGATTGAGCTATATTATAATTATAATTAATTAATTAATAAAATATATTTTTAGCATTTTCATCATAAGTTTTCATTTTCTAACGAACTTCATTGTTATGATGAAGTCCTTAGAACTATTTAGATTCAATAAAGAGAGAATTTATCGATTAGTCCTTAAAACTATTCACGACCAAATGATAGATTGTTAATAAGAATGACGGCATCTATCGAGCATAGATCGCTATATGCCATATAGGTTGGTTGTCCTCTTATTTAAGAAGTATGGAGATACTGGTATGACATACAAATGAGATGTTAGGGTATATCATCACCGAACATGATCAACTTTAGAGCATTCTATTATCGAGAATATCTCTGATGGGATATAGGTTCCCTTAGACCTGAGATCACCTCAGTGACTTGCAAGCAACTTACTGTACTTTGGTATCGGACTAACTAAATTTTTAATTCAGTAATGGAAGGCTTTTGGGCATAGTCAAGTACTTGTAAAGTTGGTGTATGATCAAGATGAAATTGACCACTCCAAGAGTTGGAAAAGAATGTATCACTATATTTCAATATAGCAAAATCTTGGTCAGGATAATCCATAAGATGGATTTGATATTTTGAAATAAAATGTGGACAGCCTGATCAGAGTTGATAGTTGAACTCTGAGATATTCTATGAGCATTTTGGTCAAGGGGATAAATTATATAAAAACTATATCCATATGGATTCTAAGGATATTGTTCTACATATTCGATCTATTCGATCATCGAGTATCATTGCTAGATGGTTACTTCGATTGGTATAAAAATTTATTCTTGTGCTATCGACTTAGGTTCGGATCTATAAGATCACACACATTAGAGCTCACAATCTAATCGGATGGTTGATCAACTATTAAGAATTATTCGAGGGTTAAACGATCAATACAATTGATATTTAACCTAGTGCAAGTATTGCAGGAGGATCGATTAGCAATTAGATTGCTAATTGACTTAATTTGATTATGCCAAAGGACTGAGATTAAGTCTAATTGAATATGATTTAATTAAATTTAATTTGGGATTAATTGGATCAAGTCTAATTGATTTATTGGATAAGCCAAATGCAAGGAAGAATTAGTCCTAGTTCAACTAGGATTTGGATCAATCTAATTTTCTAATTTGATTAAAAAATTAAATTAGAATTAAATCTAATTTCATTAAATTTTTAATTAGTTTATGATTTAATTTAATTGGGTTGAATTAATTTTAATTTGATTTGGTTTGAGAAATCATGTTGGACCAAGTTAAAATAAGAATCCTAGTGAGACTAGGTACTTCCCTCCTTAGGCCACCTTAGTTCCAACGCCCCCCAGGCTCACTTTGGAATGTTTAGTTTATGGAAAACCCTCTCTCCCAAGTCTTCATGCATGCCCCCTTGCTCCCATTCTTTCTTACATGGAATTTTGTTAGTGGACCAAGTCAAATAAGGCTATTTGGTTTGAAATCAAACTCTATTTGATAGAGTTTGATGCAATCAAAACTCTATCTCATTTTGCTGCCAACCACCCTTATTATTTTTTGGTTTTTTTTATGGAAAAGAGGAGGATTTTGTGCACTCCTTATTCTGGATCCACACCTAAAACAAAGGAGGGGGCACCCAAATGTTGGGCACCCCAACTAGTAGCCTATTTTGGTCTTTCCTAGTCTAAGAGTTTGACCCAACAAGGACTCCTCTATATCTTTCTATATAGGATGAATTGTGGGCTGATTTTTGGACAAATACAAGATCATTGAGATACCTTTGGGATATGTAAAAATCAGGGAGAAAGAGTATTGGGGCATGGAGATTTTATAGACACTAAACTAGGTGTCTAGGTAAGAGAATAGAGAAGAAGAAGAGGGACTTCTTTTAGGGTTATCTTGTTCATCTCTTTTCTTCCTCTTTTTTGAGATTATTTGAGAGTGTCTCATATCTGTAATCTCTCCTCCTTCCTCGTATCTTTGAAAGAGTCCAAATCTAGAAGAAGAAAGCACCAGATCGATCATTAAAGAAGGATCAGTACAGTACTAGCATAATGTGCTGATTTTCTGCATCAAACTTCTGATCATAGTTCATGGGCTCATGTGGATGACTCCTAGAGGTTGGATGCATGTGCGGCTTGCAACATCATCCTTAAGCCCAGATCAGCAAGTTAGAATATCTAACTTGCATAGACAATAGATCTGATCTATTTTACATACCTGCATTAGATGTAGTATAGTTGCATGTTGATGTGATCAACATGTTTTATTTTCTTTCTTGTATTTAATTTTTGATTTAATGTCATACTACAATCATGTAATGAGATATTAGATCTAAAATATTCTCTAGTATTAAAAATTAATTTTGATTAATTTTAGTCTTCTGCTGTCTAATCTTGAAAAAGTTTTAAGATCTAGCCCTGAAACTCTAGATGTGGTTCCTCCAAATGGTATCAGAGCTTAGGTTGATTATTACATGATTATTTATGCATATTTAGATTATTGATTAGATTAGATCTTATTTATAATCTGATTATTAAATCTAAAATTAAAAATCATGATCACACAAACTACTATAAGGTTGTCCTGCTGTAGGATTTATTCCTTATAGTGGAGAGATTGTCCTAGTTCGTATAGATATGCTTCTTATCATAAATTTATTAGATGTGATCTAATTTTATTTATAATTTATTAGATTTAAAATAGTTTTAGATCTAAAAATAAAAGTATTAGATTGCACGGACTGCTATAAGATTATCCTGCTGTAAGGTTTATCCCTTACAGCAAAGAGGTTATTCTAGTATGTGCTGATCTAAAATATTAATCATAAAATTTTAAATTAAATCTAAAAAATTTTATGATCTGATTAAAAATATTTTAATCTAATTTTAATCATCATAAATATGTTAGATTTGATCTAAGATAATTTATGATTGATTAAAGTTGAAATTATTTCAATTACATGAATCTGTTGAGATTAGATCTAAAGTAATTTCATGCTTATCTTACTTGCATATTGATTATGAATCAAACATGCAACTTGATTGGTAGAACCACGTTATAAAAATATTTTATAAATAAAAAAATTATTTTTAAAAAGTTGAATCCCAATCCTCCATCCAAAACTTAATTAAAAATTAAGAAGTTGTTTGATTAGGATCTAGGATTATGGATTGAAGATCCTAAGACACAAATCATAACACATTGGGTTAAATGGGTTAGTGGGGATTAGGTCCATTAATTGAATTAGATCTAAGGTTAGATTAAAGAATGGACTTAATTAGAGAATTGACTAAATCTAATCAATTATTGTCTTAGATTAGATCAAGGATTCTCTAGATCAATTACAATAGTTGTAGTTGGTCAAGTCATATCTTTAACGAGATCCAAGATGGACTTGACTCTTGGCTACGTGGTCTAGCACAAACTATTAGGTTGATCTAATCAAGATTAATTAAATCTGCTAGCGTCTAAAGTAAATCATATCGATGGTCTTTAGTTGGCAGTTCGCTTATCTGATCATTTTTTATGGTATCTAAGGAAAGCTTTGGCAGACCCTCCCACTGATCGAACTTATCTAACCTCTTAGTGAAATTATGTTTTGATCGAATCACTTGACTATTCGAGCTAATCTATATCAGCTAGGTAAATCAATATGACTGATTTAGGTGCTCCTAGACCAGCCTATTAATGGTCTTTCTTAAGTTGACTTGATGAAGCTAGTGGAAGGACCATTTGCAAGTTGGTTCATCTGATCTTTCCTCTTCTTTAAAATTAAATTCTCTAAAATTATTAGATCCTTAAAATAAAATAGTTATTATAATAACTAGAACATAGCCTCTTATTAAGTGGGTAATAATGGATCCATTAGTTGGATAATCATTGGAGGCCCAAAGGCTTGGTGTTTATCAGCTAATGAAATTATCATTCATTATATAATTTTTTGGCTACATCTTTTTAAATAGTGGTTAGGTTAGCCAACCAAAATTAGGCCTAATTATTGATTGGTTTGATGGACCAACTATAGTCATGTTAATGGTTGGACCTAACCAGATCTTTTCAGTGGAGACCAAAGTCTACTGATTAGGAATTGATGCAAAAATTTAATTACTAAAAATTATTTAAAAAAAAATTGGTTATGAACCTATCCTTAGATGTACATGAGTTGGCCAACAAAAGTTGGGCCCATGTGCAATCTATGTGGATTCTAGTATCCACTAAAAAATTAGGATAATTTTTCAAATTGGAGGTAAAGGCTATCAATTTGAATAAAATAGTAGAAGAATCTTTTGATTAAAGTCCAAATCTTTAGGTTTGGTAAATCAAATACTAATTAGGTTATAATTTTTCTTTGTGCAGATATGGCTACTTTTCTATCGCTCCGATCATTATTGGATAATGATAAGTTCGTGGAATCCAACTTCGATAGCTGGTACCAAAAGTTAAAGATAGTCCTAGCATCCTATACGTGTTAACGGATTCTGCACCTGAGGAGCCAGCTGCCAATGCACATGGAACAGTTAGAGCCACTTATCAGAAGTGGCTCAGTGACCAAACCATGGTGCACTGCATTATGCTGGCTACCATGAGCAATAACTTCAATCACAGATTTAAGATGGCTCAGCCAAAAGATATGCTTCAAGTGTTGGAGGATTCTTTTGGCACACCTGATGATGTGAAAAGACATAAGACAAATTATGCCATCTTCAATGCTAGGATGCAGGATGGTACCTCTATCATTGATTATGTACTGTACATGATTGAGCTGATAGAGCGATTGAGCAAGCTCGACTTTTTCTTGCATAAGCAGCTTGAAAAAGATGCAATACTGAACTTGCTATCCAAATTCTTTCTCCCATTCTTCACTCATTTCAAAATGATAAAACCTAAAGTAGACTACCACAGGTTACTGGGATTGCTTCAAAACTTTGAGAAGAATCACCAACTCCATAAGGAGTCAGTGAACTTAGTGGGAGGTTTGTCTTTTGGTTCTCGACCCTTTAGGAAAGAAAAAAAGAACAAGAAGAAAAAAGCAAAGAAGGTGCAAGTTCAGGCTGGGATATCTATGTAGGATCAGATCAGAAAGATCAAGCTCGATAAGAGTCAAGCTGAATGCTTCTTTTGCAAGAAGTGGGGGCACTAAAAAAAAAATTATCCTCAGTACATTGCCTCTCTGGATCCAAACAGGCAGAGAAAGAACCAAGCTATTGCTGGGCAAGATATTTATATAATAACTTCTTGCAATTTTTCTATTTATGATCATACTGATTGGGTATTAGATATCAGTAGTCCTTACCATATTTGTAATTCATTGCAAGAGTTGCAGGTCAGTAGGAGATTCGAGCAAGGCAAAAGATTTCTGAACGTTGAAGATGAAAGATCAATTTCAATTCTAGCTTTAAGAATCCTGAAACTTGTATTTGAGTTACATATCGTTATTCTTAGTGATTGTTATTTCTGTCCTAGTTTCTTTTAAATATCATTTCTATAGACCTTCTGGCCAAAAATGATTATGAAATTTTAATAAAGAAATAAGTTTGTAATATCATTATGAATGGTGTTACTATTTTCTATGGATATTTGAATAATGATGTATATATACTATCATAGCCTATTAATATAGTCTATTCAATTGGCAAGCACCCTAGATTAGATAGTGTATCAAATATCTACTTATGGCACTGTAGGCTAGATTATATAAATAAGAACAGGATAAATATGTTGACTCAAGAAAAAATTCTCGAAGTTAGTGATTGTGAATTACTTCCAACTTGTGAGTCCTGTCTTCTTGATAAAATGATCAAGTCATCTTTTACTAAAAATGATGAGAGAGCCACTGAGCTCTTAGATCTAGTACATACTAATGTATGTGGACCAATGAGCATAAGTGCCAAAGATGGATATTTCTACTTTATCACTTTCATAGATGATCTATCTAGATATAGATATGTCTATCTGATGAAACATAAGTTAGATTCATTTGAAATATTCAAATGATTCCAAAGTAAAGTAGAAGAATAAATTGGGAAGAGTATTAAAACTCTTTGATCTGATCGAGAAGGAAAATATCTTTCTGGTAAGTTTCTCACATATGTAGGAGAGAATGGGATTCTCTTCCAATAAACTCCTTCAGGAACACCACAGCATAATGGTGTATCTGAAAGAAAAAATCGAACTCTGTTAGAGTTGACAGTTGAACTTTGAGATGTCCTACAAGCATTTTGATCAAGGAAATGAATTATATGGAAACTATATCCACATGGATTCTAAGGATGTTGTTCTACATATTTGACCTATCCGACCGTCGGATACCATTGCTAGATGGTTACTTTGATTAGTATAAAAATTTATTTTTATGTTACCAGCTTAGGTTTGGATCTATGAGGTCACATATATTAGAGCTCATGATCTGATCGGATGGTTGATCAACCATTAAGAATCGTTCAAGCGTTAAATGATCAATACGATTGGTGTTTAACCTAGTGCAAGTATTGCAGGAGGATTGATTAGCAATTAAATTGCTAATTATTTTAATTTGATTAATCCAAAGGATTGAGATTAAATCTAATTAAATATAATTTAATTAGATTTAATTTGAGCTTGATTGAATCAAGTTCAATTGATTTATTGGATAAGCCAAGTGCAAGAAAGAACTAGTCCTAGTTCAACTAAGATTGGGTCAACTCAATTTTCTAATTTGATTAAAAAATTAAATCAAAATTAAATCTAATTAAATCTAATTTAATTCAATTTTTAATTAGTTTAAGATCTAATTTAATTAGGTTGAATTAATTCTAGTTTAATTTGGTTTGAGAAACCATGTTGGACCAAGTCAAAATAAGAATCCTAGTGAAACTAGAAACTTTCCTCCTTGCACCACCTTAGTCCCAACGGCCCCCATGCCCACTTTGGAATGTTTAGTTCATGGAAAACCCTCTCTCCCAAGTCTTCATGCATGCCCCGTTGCTCCCATTCTTTCTTACATGGAATTTTGTTAGTGGACCAAGTCAAATAAGGCTATTTGGTTTGAAATCAAACTCTATTTGATAGAGTTTGATGCAATCAAAACTCATTTTGCCGCCAACCACCTTTATTATTTTCTAGTTTCTTCATGGGAAAGAGGAGGATTTTGTGTGCTCCTTATTCCTGGTCCACGCCTAAAATAAAGGAGGGGGCACCCAAATGTTGGGCACCCCAACTAGTTGCCTATTTTGGTCTTTTCTAGTCTAAGAGTTTAACCCAACAAGGACTCCTCTATATCTCTCTATATAGGATGAATTTTGGATTGATTTTTTGACATATTCTAGACATTGAGAGATCTCTGGGGTGTATGAAAATCAGAGAGAAAGAGTATTGGGGCATAGGGATTTCATAGACACTAATCTAGGTGTCTAAGTGAGAGAACAGAGAAGAAGAAGAGGATCTTCTTCTAGGATTATCTTATTCATCTCTTTTCTTTCTTTCTTTTGAGATTATTTGAGAGTATCTCAGATCTATAATCTCTCCTCCTTTCTCTCATCTTTGGAAGAGTCCAAATCCAGAAGAAGGAAGCACCAGATCGATCGTCAAAGAAGGATCAGCATAGTACTAGCATACTGTGCTGATTTTCTGCATCAAACTTCTGATTGTTGTTCGTGGGCTTGTGTGGATGACTTCTAGATGCTGGATATGTGTGTGGCTCACAATATCATCCTCAAACCTAGATCAGCAAGTTAGAATGTCTAACTTGCATAGGTAATAGATCTGATCTATTTTACATACCTACATTAGATATAGTATAGATGCATCTTGATGTGATCAACATATTTTATTTTTTTTTATATTTAATTTTTAATTTAATATCATGCCATAATCATGTAATAGGATATTAGATCTAGTATATTCTCTGATATTAAAAATTAATTTTAATTAATTTTAGTTTTTCACTGTCTGATCTTGAAAAGTTTCAAGATCTAGCTCTAAAATTCTAGATCTTGTTCCTTCAGAGATAAATCTTGATTTATCTCATGACCCCTTCTAGGAAATTTATTTTTCAAAAATGTGATGTCTCATGATTGAAGTTCAATTATACTACCATTAGCTTGCTCGCCAATGAATACATACCCTTTTGAGTGATCAAAGAATCTTACAAAGATACATTTCTTTCCTCTCAGACCTCACTTCTCATATTTATGAGAAGTGTCATGAACATATGCAACTAATCCCAAGATCCTAAATTGCTTAGATCAAATTTTCTACCTGTCTGTAATTCATAAGGTGTAAGTGTAACTGACTTGGAGGGCACTCGATTAAGTATATAGACAATAGTTAACAATGCATCACCCCAATAAGTGATTGGTAGATTAGCCTATGCCATCATGGATCTAACAATTTCTAATAGTATTATTTTCTTTTTTCCACAATACCATTTTGTTGTGGAGTTCTATAAGCTATCTATCTAGTCCTTTTCATCAAAAAGATTCTTGAACTATTCAAACAAATACTCACATCCTCAATCTATTTTAAAGTTTTAATGTTCTAGTCTTGTTGATTCTCAATCAAAATCATATATCATCTAAAGTAATTTAAAGCTTTTGACTTATAAGATCAAATAGACATCATCAAAATGTATGTAATCGTTTATGAATATAATGAAACATGTTGCCCATGTTGTGCCTTTATATTTATTAGACCATAGAAGTCTGAATGGATTAATTGCAATGATATTTCAGCACCAGTTCCTTGACCAAATGATTTTTTAGTAGTTTTTTCAGCTAGACAATGTTCATATATTGATAGATTAACTTTCTCAAGTGGGCCTAATAGGCCTTCCTTGGCTAATCTATTCATTCTATCTTAGCCAATGTGGTCTAGTCTAACATGCATACATTTACATCAATGTTTGTATCATTAGAGAAAGTAATTAAGAAAAAACTATTACTATTAATAGTGCGATAAGGTGCACCATAATTAATATCTAATACTATGAAACCATCCAAAATAAATCCACAACATACATAAGTTGTTCCATAATATATATATATATATATAAACACCATTATCATAAAAGTTTAAACTATAGCCTAGTCTTAAAAGAACCAACACAGAGACTAAGTTCCATCAAATTTTTGGAGCATATAACGCATCATGTAGGATCAAAGCTCAACCACCATGCATATTTAACTTTCATGTGCCAACTCTTTTGACCTCTATCCTTATATTATTTCTCATATATATCTATCTACTGCGATATAGGATCCGATGATACTCCACAAATGTATCTCTATCTCTAGCTATATGGTATGTGACAGCTGAGTCTACAGTCCACAAAGGATGTGATTCAGTTAAATAAACATAGCTATAGATAAACAATATTAATTTTATCATCGAGGGTTTTTACCTTCTTTGGCTTAGTACACTCACAAGCAAAGTGACCCTTCTTGCCACATTTATGATATTTTAGCTTAGACTTGCTCTTCTTGAAAGGATGCTTCCCCTTTCCATGTTGGTTGAACTTGGTGTTAGCTTTAGAATTGACTTAATTTGATGATGTCAAAAGTGTTTGAGGATGAATCATGTTTACTAATGCTGCTTTTAAGAGTGATTGTAGGTTTCTCACAGTGCTTAATGGTTGAATTCATTCAAGAAAAACTCTCTCAAATTTAAGTGAAAATTACATTCCCAAGTCAAAGACTTACATTTGGAAGCAAAGAAATTGAGGTTGGCATGAAAAATTTTGGATAAATAGAAAGTCTAGTCTAAAAAGACCTCTTAACAAGATTAACCATTCATGAATTTAATTTAAGAAGGCAAGTTGAACATGTTTGAGCAAGAAAGACTACTTGAAAACCAATCTCGGCATGCTTGGCATGCCTTTGAGTCTACCAAGTAAGAAGTTTAGCCGACCTAATCTCAGTCTGAGGGAAAGATAGAAAGAGTTACAATTCAAAAAGTGTCCCTTAACCAATCAAGTTTCCATCTTAGCCAAGTCAAGCATTTGAATAGCCGACCCAATCTCAGACTCAAGATGAAGATAGAAAGATGAAGATTCAAGAATGTTCCTAAGCTGATCCAACAAACATCTTAGTCGACTAAGACTGGAACTTACCTGACCCAATCTCAGAGGCAGAAGAACACAGAAAGCAGTATAATTCAATAAGTTCTCTGAGATGACCTAAAAAGTAAATTAGTTGATCAATTCACAAAATTATCCAACTAAGAGAAGATTTGACCCGATCCAATCTCAAATAGATAGATCAAATAAAAAGTTAAAAAATTTGCATCTATTACTAAGCCATCTTAGAAACTTTACTTAGCCGACTCAAAGTTTAAGGTTAGCTAACTAAGAGTCCAGATGAGCTAACTCACAAAATTCTGGTAAAAGAATAGCTAGTTTTTCAAATTTCTCAAAATGTATCTAATTTATTTCTAATAGCTATTTTTAAGCTTCCAAATGGCTAGTGTATTAGTTACATACATTTTTTAGGCCATAAATGTGGATATTTCAAATGAAAAAAAAGATAAGTCCTTAAAAGCTTTATTGAGTGGAACATAAGAGGGAAAGTGGATGGAATTTAAGAGAGCTTTTAATCCAGTCCTTCCTATATTTATTCAATAGTTAAGAGAGGAGCAGTGCATTAATTTGACCCTACCACTTTTGAGCAAAAACATTAAAGCCTTCATCAATCCTCTCAAGTATTCAAGGAAGAAGTCAAAGCTATCAAGAGCTCAACTACTTTGACTTTTTTTAGTGTTTAAAGAGTTTTATTGTTTCAAACTTTAATTTTCGTATATCTTACTTTGTTTATTATGACAAGTTTCTTGGATGAAGAAACTTGGGGTTGGTCTAAGCCTAAAGTTGGATATTCTAAGATTTTGGTTGGTATCTCCATAAAATCTAATTGGATTGATTGTAAGCCCAAGATAAAATAATTATTTATAAGATTTTGGTTGGTAAGCTAGGGATAACCAACTGAATTAGATTATGAGCTCGTGAAAATAATTGTACTGTATTCGTGAAGGATTACAGTTGAAATTTTCAAGTGGATTGACATGGGGACTGCACATAGGTGTTGGATGGAGCACCGAACTACTATAAATTTTATGTATTTATGATTGCATTGCTATGATTATTTTTATTTATTGCTATTTATTTATTTTGTATTAAGCACCTGACAAATGCTCCAAAATCAATTATTGAGCATAAGTTTCTGCATTTAATTTTTAAGAAACCCAATTCAAATCCCACATCTCTTTTTGGGTTGCCTCTTCTAGGAAACACTTGGCTTTCTTGGGTGCCTTTCTAGCTCCCTTTTCCTTCTTGTAGAACCCATTTTATTTTATATGATTGAAGTCTGAAGCTCCTTGTGAGCTAGAGCCAGCCATATACACATCAATCATAGGCCTAACTACCTCAATGCAGTCCTCTTCTAGCTCTAAACAATGAGCAGCATCATCAAAAGTCTTAATGCTACCATTATGGATCAAATTCACTTTCATATGCTCCAAATTGTTGGGTAGAGAATGGCTAATAGCTTGCACTTGTTACTCATCAGTCAATGTGTAGCTAGTAGTCTTCAACTCTTTTATCATATTCGACATTTGCCTCAAATATTATCTCATATTATAACTTAGGCATCTCTTGTAAGTGTCAAACTTAATAATGAGCTACCTCAACTTAGTCATAAAAGTGCCTCCAAACTTTGCACTTAAAGCTGCCTACATCTCTTAAGATATTTGGTACTTCTTCAACTCACATATTATATCATCTCCTATCTAGCTAAGTAAGATAATATAAGATATGAATTCTTTTTCTTCTAGGTAGCATATGTCTCTTTGTCCCTCCTATGTTGGGCAGAATTACCATCCTCAAGCTCTTCCATTATATGATTGAGAGCATCTAGTACCTCTTACTCTTCAAGCACATACTGAATAATTCTCACCATTAAGTTTCTTACTCTTGTTCAGCTCAATAACCACAATATCCTTAGATGTCAAAGCCATAGTCAAAAGCAATAACTACAAAAGACATAACACTTTATTAATGTTTAATATTATATGCATCTACTTTTCCACCAATGTAATCAAATTAATTACAATTTTACACTAGTTATAGAATCGAATGTTCACTAAGTTTCCAATCATCATTATTTTTCTAATATTTAATTATCATGAATTTAATTCATTGCTCAAAGTTTTAGTTCTTAAGGAACATTATATTTAATATCTTAGAACTCCAACTTGAAATATGTATACAGCAAAATTAATACAAATGAATCGAAAGTTCACTAAGTTCCCAATCATCATCGTTTTTCTAATGTTCAATTATCATGAATTTAATTCATTGTGCAAAGTCTTAGTTCTCAAGGAAAATTACATTTAATACCTTAGAAATCCCACTTGAAATATGCATATACAAAAATTAATAATAAATGCAGCATATATATTTAAATTTGAAGTTGCCTACTAAATATAATAGATGAAATTTTGTACATGAAAACAGCATCCATCTATTTACATATCAAATGTGTATTACAATAGTAAATAAAAAAATTCCAATAAACATATTTTTAATAGAAAGAACTAACAATAAAAGCATCGAATTCTCCAAGGAAAAAACTCATCAATTTCTTTAAGGACATGTCTAGGTGCTACTTTTGGAAGGCATGAAGTGACTAAGACAACATGCCCATTAAAGCAAATTAGGGCTTAATGAGAGTGCTGCTGGTTTGGTGATATTCCTTTTTATATATTCTTCCACAAAAACTTTCACTAACCAAGAATATATTTTATATGGTCTAGGTTGTCCCTAAATATAATCTTATAGTTGTTGCCGAAGTTCAAGTAGCTCGTAATGTTAAGAATCCTTGATCCTCTTTTATAACATATCCTATAAAAATAATATATTATATCTTTTCATTGACTGTCTTGACATACTCAATCATGTACAATATTGGGTTCTATCCTATATTCATTCAATTGCCTCCTAATTTTTCTAACTCATGCCCACTACTCTAGTGTTCTTATGGCTATAGAGCATTTGAACAAAAATTACCAATTCCCTATAATAAATAAAAAAATATTAGAAAAAAATGATATAGGCATCCAAATATCAAGATACAAGACTAGACAAAAGGTTTTTGCTTTTCTACTTCAATTATATTTAAATATATTATTTATTTAATTATTTTAAATAAAAAATATGGTAGTAGTTTGGCTTAGTGGTCAAAGGCACTAGATTTGGGCTTTGGTCCTTGAGGGTGTGGGTTCAAATCTTAATTTTCATTTTTTTTATATTACCACACTAAATGTAGTTTGCTCTGTAAGTTATGATTTTAGAAAATTTCAAATAGCAATTTTTTTCAAAATAAAATTATAATAATTATAAAAGTTTGTAGGAATATTGAAGAAATCAGATCTAGGATTTCAGGGTTAGATCTTGAATAAATTAAATATTTATTTAAATAAATATGAAAACATCCTAGATCTAAGATTTATTACATGATCATGGCATGTTATTAAATCAAAAATTAAAATATGAGGAGGAAGAGTAACATGTTGATCATATCAATATGTAACTATACTACATCTAATGCAGCTATAAAATAAATAGATCAGATCTATTACCTGTGCAAGTTAGACGTTCCAACTTGCTGATCTGGGCTTGAGGATGATGTCATGATCCACACATGCATCCGGCCTTTAGAAGTCGTCCACACAAGCCTATGAGCACGATCAAAAATTCTGATGCAGAAAATCAGTATAGTATGCTAGTACTTTGCTGATCTTTCTTTGATGGTCGATCAGATGCTTTCTTCTTCTAAATTTGGACTTTTTCAAAGAGGAGAAGCTGGAAAGGAGGTTTCAGATGTGAGACACTCTCACAAAACCCAAAGAAGGAGGAAGAAAAGAGGTGAACACAGCAACCCTAGAAAAAGATCCTCTTCTTCTGCTCCTTGCTCTCACCTAGACACCTAATTTTATGTCTATTGAATCCCCATGCCCAGAGGTTCTCTCTCTTTAATTTTTACACACCTCAAAGCTCTCTCAAATAACTATATTTCACAAAAATTTTAAGCTAAAATTCATCCAAAATATATAGGAAAAGAAGAGTCCTTGTCTAGATCAAATACTAGATAAGGAAAGATCAAACAGGACAAATCAAGGGGCGTCCAACTTTTGGGCGCCCCCTCCAATATTTTTTGCATGTACCGGTAAGGAGGGATGCACAAAAAAAAGGGCCTTTCTCACATGGAATAAGAGAGGAAATAATAGAGAGAGGGGGTGGCACTTATTGGGAAGAGTTTAGGTTTGTTAGGATTCTATCTCATAGAATCTAAAATCAAAACAAACTCCTTCTTTGACTTGCTCCTCCACCCAATTACCATATGAGAGAGAGAGAGAGAGGTGGGCGTGCGTGAAGACCAAGGGAAAGAGAATTTTTATGAAAAATTTCTAAAAAATAGGCATGGGGGGCATTGGGACTAAGGTGGCGCTAAGAGGAATCTTAGTCTTACTAGGATTCCATCTATAACTTGGTTAAAGTGGTTTCTTAAACCAAATTAAACCAAAAGCAACTCAACCTAATTAAATTAGACCCTAACTCAGTTAATAACTTAATTAAATTAGATTAAATTAGATTTAATTTTAATTTAATTTTCTAATCAAATTAGGAAATTGGGTTGACCTAAGTCCTAGTTAAACTAGGACTAGTTCTTCCTTGCACTTGGCTTATCCAATAAGTTAATTGAACTTGATCCAATCAAGTCTAAACTAAATCTAATTAAATTATATTTAATTAGACTTAATCTCAACCCTTAGGCTTAATTAAATTAAGTTAATTAGCAATCAAATTGCTAATCGATCCTCCTACAACACTTTTACTAGGTTAAACATCAATCGTATTGATCGTTTAACCCTAGAATAATTTTTAATCATTGATCAACCATTCGATCAGATCGTGAACTCTAATATGTGTGACCTCATAGATCCAAACCTAGGTTGGTAGCATAAAAATAGATTTTTATATCAATCAAAGTAACCATCTAGCAATGGTACCCGATGGCTAGATAAATCGAATGTGTAGAACAACATCCTTAGAATCCATGCAGATATAGTTTCCATATAATTCATCTCCTTGATCAAAATGCTCATAGGATACCTCAAAGTTTAACTATCAACTCTGATCAAGTTGTCCATATTGTATTTTAAAATATCAAATCCATTTGATAGATTATCTAGCCAAGATTTTACTATATTGAAATATAGTGATACATTCTTCTCCAACTCTTAGAGTGGTCAATTTCATCTTGACCATACACCAACTTCGCAAGTACTTGACTATGCCTAGAAGCCTTCCATTATTGAATTAAAAATTTAGTTAGTCCGATACCAAAGCACAGTGAGTTGCTTGCAAGTTACTATGGTGATCTCAGGTCTAAGGGATACTTATACCTATATCCCATCAGAGACATTCTCGATAGCAGAATGCTCTGAAGTTGGTCATATTCAATGATGATGTACCCATACATCTCACTATATGCCATACCAGTGTCTCGACACTCCTTGGTTAAGAGGACAACCAACCCATATGGCATACAATGATCTATGCTCGATAGATGTTGTCATCCTAATTAACAACTTATCATTTGGTCACAAAAAATTTAAGGACTAATCGATAAATTCTTTCTTTATCGAAACTAAATAGTCCTAAGGACTTCATCACAATAATGGAGTTCATTAGAAAAAAATACTTTATGATGAAAAATATCAAAAATATATTTTATTTATTAATGAATCAATTACTGGTATAATGTAGCTCAACCATCAACAGGCTAACGATTGACTTTGGGATATAATTTTCAACAACTCCCACTTATCCTAAATCCACTCGGCATAGTATCTAATACCCATCTTCAACTTATGGTTGTCGAACTCCTTTATTGCCAAGGCTTTAGTGAAGGGATCAGTCAGATTCTTCTTTCTATCAATCTTCTAAAGGTCGACGTCACCTCTATCCATGATCTCCCGAATTAGATAGAAGTGGCACAGAATGTGCTTCATTTACTGGTGTGCCTTTGGTTCCTTCGCCTAAGCTATGGCACCAGTGCTGTCGCAGTAGAGCAGGATCGGACCATCAAGAGAGGGTGCTACTCTAAGCTCGATGATAAATTTTTTCTACCACATAGCTTCCTTTACGGCATCTAATACTGCGATGTACTCTGCTTCGCAAACAGAGTCTGCCATAGTATGCTACTTGAAACTCTTCCAGTAGATGGCTCCATCATTTAGAGTAAAAATATATTCCAACACACTTTTGCTATCATCATGGTCAGATTGAAAGTTGGAGTCGGTAAACTCCATAAGTTTCAGATCTGACTCGCCATAAATAAACCATTGGTTCTTAATATTTCTCAAATACTTAAGGATGATTTTAACCATTTTTCAATAATTTTTTCTATGGTCAGACTAGTATCTACTCACTACTTCTAGTGAGTATACCACGTCTGATCTCGTACATATCATGACGTACATGATAGATCCCACTGTCGAAGCATATGGAACTCTACTCATATGCTCTCTCTCTTCAGGAGTTGTCGAACAATCCTTGTTAGAGAGAGAAATTTTATGGTCTATCGAGAGATAGTCCTTTTTAAAATTCTCCATGCTGAATCTCTTCAGCATAATATCTATGTACGTGGACTAGAATAATTCAAGTATTCTTTTAGATCTATCCCTATAGATCTTCATTCCTAGGATGTAGGATGCTTCACCCAAGCTCATTGAGAACTGTGATGACAACTAGACTTTTATTTTCTATAGTGCGGGAATGTCATTTTTTATTAAGAGAATGTCATCCACGTACAAGATAAGAAATACCACTACTGGACCATTTATCCATTTATAAATGCAGAATTCTTCTCTGTCCTTAACGAAGCCATACGTTTTGATCATGTTATCAAAATGCATGTTCCAACTCTGAGATGTCTGCTTCAATTCATAAATGGATCTCTGAAGCCTGCATAGCTTGGACTCATCTATGGATGTAAATCCCTTAGGTTGTATCATATATACCTCTTCAATCAACTCTTCATTTAGAAAAGTTATCTTCACATCCATCTGCCAGATCTTAGTCTAAATGGGCAGCCATCGCAAGCATTATCCGAATGGATTTGAGCATTGCCATAAGAGAGAATATCTCATCATAGTCAATATCATGACGTTGATGATATCTTTTAGCAATCAAACGAACTTTATATATCTCCACTTTTTCATCTGCGTCTCTTTTTCTTTTGAAGACCCATTTATACCTAATAGATTTAACCCCTTCGGATGGGTTAACCAATGTCCACACATCGTTCACCTCATGGACTTCATTTTGGATTTTATGGTCTTAAGCCATTTCTTAGAATTGGATCTCTGCATAGCATCCATATAAGTGATTGGATCCTCATCGAGTTTGATGGGATCATCATCCTGGATCAAAAAATCGTAGTATCTATCTGGATGACATGGTACTCTACCAGATCGCCTTAATGGTGTTAGAAATTGTATACTAAAGTCAATCATCTAGATTATAGATGGTTGAGCAAAATATAATTATACTTAAATTATTAATAAATAAAATTATTATTTTTATCTTTTCATCATTTTGTGCATCTTTCTATAATGAACTCTTCTGTGATGAAGTTCTTAGGACTATTTAGACTCGATAAAGATGAATTTATTATTTAGTCCTCAAAATGTGTTCGTGATCAAATGATTCATTATTACCCAGGACAACAACATATCGAGCGTAGGTCATTGTGTGCCATAAGTGTTGGTTGTCCTCTTAACCAAGAAGTATGGAGATACTGTTATGGCATGCAGGTAAAGTGTAGGGGTATATTTCACTGAATGTGATCCAACTGCAGAGCTCTCTACTGTCAAGAGTTGCTTATGAAGGATATGGATATAAGTATCTCTTAGACCTGAGTTCACCATGGTGATCTGCAAGCAACTCACTGCACCTAAGTACCGGACTGTCTGAATTTCTAATTCAGTGATGGAAGGCTACTGGATGTAGTAAAGTACTTATGAAATCGATGTGCGTATCAAAATGGAATTGACCCCTCCAAGTATTAGAGCAAGTGCATCACTGTATTTTAATTTAATAAATCCTCGATTGGGATGGTCCATGTGATGGACATTGAGTTTTGAAATATAATATGGATGAATTTTAGGATTGACAGTAAATCCTAGATCATTCTTTGAGCATCGAGGTCAAGGGGATGAATTATACGGTAACCATATGCCACAGGTTCATCGATGTTGTATTATAATTATTTGACCTATTCGAACATAAAGTATCATTGCTAGATGGTCATATTGATTGGTATAGAAAATTAGTTTCTGTGCTACCGGCTTAGGATTCGAACCTATGGGGTCACACATAATAGGAGTTTCTACCTGATCTGATGGCTGATATTGAGTCTCAATGATCTAAGACTCTATGGTCAAGAGTCTCACTGGATTGAAACTCTATGATCAAGAGTTCCACTGGATTGGGACTCTAAGTCCTTCATGTCTGAGACTTTATTCGAGAGTCTTGATGACCTAGGACTCTATGATCAAGAGTCCCATTGGACTAGGACACTATGACCAAGAGTCTTAGTGGATTGAGACTCTGAGTTCTATTCATTTGGGACTCTCTAATCAAGAGTCCCACCAGTCTAGAACTCTATGATCGTGAGTTTAATTCATTTGGGATACTAGGTTCAAGAGTCCCACTGGTTTGGGACTCTTCAGGAGTTTCATGTTGATAAAATCTTTTTGCCCAAACACCCATCTGATTGGGACTCTATATCTATTAAAGAATTAATTAGTAATTTGATTATTAATTAGCTTAATTTAATTGAGTGATGAGGATTTGATTAAGTTTGATTGAATTTGATTCGATTGGGTTTGATCCGATCTGATCATGAGATGACCTAATCGCTATGAAAGATTTGACCTTGATTTGATCAGGGGCTGGATTTAATTAATTTTTAATTTGATTAAAAATTTATTGATTTGGGTTAAGAATAATTTGGTTGATTTAATCTAATCTAATTAAATCTAAATTAGTTGGTTTGGTTGAAACCAATTAGGACCAAGTCAAATGAGACTTGAATTAAAATTCTCCCTAGCGCCCACCATATTTGACTTTTCCACCTTGACCCATGCCCTCCTCTGACTTTTGCATGAGATTTCTTATGTAGAAATGAATGTGCGCCCTTTCTCTCTTCTGCCTTTGACCTGGTCCAAGGGTTAGACGAGTTCAAACTAAGTTGAATTTTGAATTCAACTTGGTTAGTTTGAAATTTGAAAAAATCTAATCTCTTCCTTATCTATTCTCCATGCCTACCTATCTTTTGTTGCACATTTTTTTGGATGATTTTAGATTGAGGGTGAGCAAAAGGAGAGTCCTTCTGCTCATCATCCTCTAGGATAGGCGTTGGAAAAGGATAAGACCCCATTTGAACTCAAATACTAGAAGTTAGTTGAAACTAGTTCAACCAATCTTAACCTATCCACTCCACACAGAATTTTTACTTACTTTTCATGCAATAAATTATGAGAATTTTTGTGCATGAATCTTGAGGGGTTACCTTTTTGTGGTAAAAATTTAAAAGTGATTGGAAATTGTTTTTGGGCAAAAAATATCCTAGAGTGAAGGTCAGTAGAATCCTATAGCACTTTATTTTTCATTCATGCATCTATTCTCTTCTAATTATTGAAAGTCATCTAATCTAAATAGAGTTTATATATTTGAAAGTCATCTTTCTATAAAAACTTATTTCATGGAAAAACACTACACAGGGAGGGCATGAGAGGGTTTTCAAAGCATCAGGGTTTTTGGGCCGAGTGAAACCCTAAGGTTGGGACCCTAGGTTCGGGTGGATAGATCGAGTGCTGTGAGCATCGGATCGCCACCAAATTTGAAACACTACTTCATCATCCTCTGAAGCATATGTTTTAATTTTCTAAAGTATCTAAAAAATTAGAAAAAAGATGATTGATTGGATCGATCATGATCATCCATTGAAGGCCCCGATAAGGAGCTAGCACTCTAATGGGACTGATCGAGATCGGGAGCTCCATGTGGATCAACCATAGAGGTTGGATACATGTACGGCTATGGTGTGATACCAAAGCATTATTCGGTGGATTCAGATTATGGTGATCAGCTATCTGCAAAAAGATATCGAGTTCTAAACTCGTATCGATCAGTAGATTCGATTTGCTGATCGATTATATTTAAATTTTAAATTATATATTAGCAAGTCTAGATCCTGAGTAGGATTTAAATTAATTAGATCAATGCATGTAGTAGATTATTATTTTATTATATTTACTTTTGCTGCTATTTTATTTGAAAAAGTTTCAAAAATGCACGCTTAAGTCCTACGCGATTTCCTTCAATGGTATCAGGACAACTAGGTTGCTTGACATGTCTAATTTATAATTAAAAATTAAATATTAGTATATTTGATATGCTTAATCCAAATAACTTAGTAATTGAGAATGAATGAGCCATGAAGCCATCCGATCATAAGGGACAAGTATGGTTTAAAGGCCATCTCCTCCCATTCAGTGGGGATCCCTTATGGTGGTAGGGGTGCCATCGTGAACTCATTCATTAAGATGAATAGTGAAAGAATTTTAATGATTAAAATTATTTTAATTAAAAAATTAAATATGAATGTATTTTAGATTAAATCTAAAAGATTGATTCATAGTTTAATTTTTATTATATTTTATTTTCTATTTAAAACTAGCAATAGGTTGCTGTTTGAGAAATGAGCCGACCTATTTCTGAAATGAGTCAACCCATTTGGAAAATAGAAAATAAAAATATTTTAAAATTTAAAAACTATTTTTGAAATGCCGAACCCTAACCCATCAGTCCAAAAATTTAATTAAAAGAATTAAGTATTGTTCATAGGATGTAAAATTATGAATTAAGATCCTAAGACAAAATCATATGACTGTGGGTTAAAGGGTTAATGAATTAGGTTCATAAATTAGGTTAGACCTAAGGTTAGTTAAAGAATGAATTAATCTAGAGTAATTGATCAAATCTAACCAAGTATTGAATTAGATTAGGTCAGGGACACTCTAGAATCAACTTCAATGGTTGTAGTTGATGAGTCCATGTCTTTAACAAGATCAAGATGGACTTAATTCATGGCTAAGTGGTCTAGTCCAAAATTGCTAAGTTGATCAAATTAAATCTAATTAATCGATTGGTATCTAAGGTAAGTTTAACAGTTTAGATCAGTGATTTTTAATTAGAAGCTGCTCGCACTGATTCGATCTTTAACGAGTTAATGGCATATCTCTTCCACTGATCTCACTTACTTGATCGACATGGTCGATTGGGATTTGATTAGATCACTTGATGATTTGGACTAACCCATGTCACTAGGAATCAGTTTGACTAATTTCAATCAGTATGACTGAATTAGGTGCCCATGGACTTAAATTGATCCTAGTCTTCTTAACCTATTGACTTGATGAAGTCAGTGGAAGAATTTGACTTGGTGAAGTCAGTAAGAGAAATTTGGTCCATGTTCTTTCTATCCTTAAATCATATGTAAACTAAATTCTCTAAATTATTAGATCCTTAAAATGACTAAGTTATGGAGGTAATCGAATCATAGCCTCCCATTAAGGTGAATAGTAATAAGTCCAATTTTTTGGGTGAACATTGGAGGTGTCATACACCTGATGTTTATTTGGATATTGAAATTACTGTACATCATATGATGATTAGGTCGCACTCTCTTAATGATGATCAAATTAGCTAGAGCTTTTCTCGAGCCTGGTTATCATTGATTTGATACACCGAAGTCAATCATGTTAATAGTTGGACCTAACCAGACCTTTTCAGTGGAGGCCATAGCCTACTGATTTAGCATCTGTGGTAAAATCTAAATACTAAAAATTATTTAAAAAAATAATTGATTGTGAACCTACCTGTAGATGCACACGGATTAGCCAGAGCTTTCCTCGGGCCTGTATGTAGTCTATGTGGATTTCAATACCCGCTAAGGAGTTAGTGCAAATTCTCGAATTAAAGGTAGAGGCTACCAATTTATTAAAAATAGTGAGAGAACCTTTAGACTAAAGTCTAAATCTTTAGGATTAATTAATTTAAGTACTAATAAGGTTTCATATTTTTCTTTCAGATAATTAAAATGGCTAGAGTTAGGCCGCTCCGTTCACTATTGGATAGTGGCAAGTATTTAGGACCTAAGAATAAGGAGTCTAGTATTGACCTTGATAAGACAGACCCAAAGAAAAATTATTCTTTGAACCCAAATAGACTGAATAAGAGAAATTAGCAAGTGGTTGCTGGTTAAGATTGTTATATAATAACATCTTGCAATTTCTTCGTATATGATACATCTACCTAGGTATTAGATACCTAAAGTCTGATTCATATATGCAATTTATTGCATGGACTTCAAATTGGTAGAAAATTTAAGAATGATGATAGATTTCTTAATATTGAAGATGAAAGTCAAGTTTCAGTTCTAGCATTGGAAACTCTTGAACTATTTTTCAAAAATAATAGTATCATTTTAAACGACTATCACTATTATCCATTTTTTATGATGAACATAATATCCGTTGGACTTTTGGCCCAAGATGGTTATAGTTTATCAATAAAAAAATATTATTGCGATATCATTATGAATGATGTCACAATAATGCAAGGATAATTAAGAAATGGCATTTATATTTTATCCCAGCCTATTAGTGTAATGTACACGTCGAATAAATCATCAAAACTAGATAATGTCACTAATGCTTATCTTTGGCACTATAGACTCGATCATATAAATAAGAATAGGATTAACAAATTAGTCATGGAGTGTATTCTTGATATTGATGATTATGAATCATTGAATACCTGTAAGTCATGTCTTCTTGGTAAGATGACTAAATCATCTTTTACTGAAAAGGGTGAGCAGGCCATTGAGCTTCTAGGTCTAGTACATACTGATGTATGTGGATCTATGAACACATGTGCTAGAGGTGGGTTTTACTACTTCATCATATTTACTGATGACCTATCTAGGTATGGGTATGTCTATCTTATGAAGAGTAAATCCGATTCGTTTGAAATGTTCAAACGATATCGAAATGAGGTAGAAAAATAACTTAGGAAGAATATTAAAATTCTTTGATCTGACCGAGGAGGTGAATATCTTTTCAACAAGTTTTTGACATATCTAGGAGAGAATGGGATTCTCTCATAATGGACCCCTCTTAGAATACTACAGCATAATGGTGTATCTGAAAGGAGGAATCGAACCCTATTGGACATCGTTCGGTCCATGATAGGGTTTATAAGTCTGCCGATTTTATTTTAGGGTTTGCACTAGAAACTGCTTGTTTTATTTTGAATAATGTTTCGAGCAAGTCTATTGCAAAGACTCCATATGAGATATGGACTAGGCGTAAGTCGATACTCTCTCACTTTAGGGTTTGGAGATGTTCGGCTTATGTTAAACATTTGCAATCGAAAAAGCTTGAACCTAGGTTCGATAAATGCTTGTTCATAGGATATCCCAAGAAAACTAGGGGTTATTACTTCTACTTTACTAAAAAACAAAATATGTTCGTTAGTAATAGAGTAGTCTTTTTGAAAAATGAGTTCCTTAGTGAAGGAATAGCTATCTCTAATGTTGAACTTAATGAAGTTCGACAAGTAGAAGAACTAACACATTCTAGTGAACCTACAGAACTAGATTTGATAAGATCAAATTCAGAGCCTATTAAAATGGCACCAAGAAGACTCAAAAGAGTATCGCATCAACCGAATAGATACAATGATTTTTTGATCTAGAATGGTGATCCTGTTGAACTCAATGAGAACGATGAGAATCCAATCACCTACATGGATGCCGTGTAGAGGTCCAACTCCGATATGTGGTTGAAAGCCATGAAATCTGAAATAGAGTTCATGAAGGTCAATAGTGTATGGATCCACCTAAAGGGGTAAAACTTATTAGGTGTAAGTAAATTTTCAAAAGAAAACGGGATGCAGATGGGAAGGTGGAGATCTATAAAGCCCATTTGGTTGCCAAGGGATATCGACAGCATTATGGTATTAACTATGATGAGATGTTTTTTCAATGGCAATGCTTAAATTTATTCGGATCATGCTTGAGAATGTGGCATATCTAAACTATGAGATTTGGCAAATGGATATGAAAATAGCTTTCCTAAATGGAGAACTAGATGAAGAGGTGTATATGATACAGCCTAAGGGTTTTACATCCACAGACAAGTCTAAGGTGTGCAGGCTTCAAAGATCCATCTATGGATTAAAGCAGGCATCATGGAGTTGGAACATATGTTTTAATAAAGTAATCAGAACATTTAGCTTCGTTAAGAATGGAGAAGAATCCTGCATATATAAATGGACCAATGGTTTTGTTGTTGTATTTCTTGTACTGTATGTTGATGACATTCTCTTAATCGAAAATGACATTCTTGCATTACAGAAAATAAAGGTTTAGTTGTCGTCTCAATTCTTTATGAAGAACTTGGAAGAAGCTTCCTACATCTTAGGGATGAGGATCTATAGGGATAGATCTAAAAGATTGCTTGGATTGTCCCAGTCCACGTACATCGATATCGTGCTGAAGAGGTTCGGCATAGAGAATTTCAAGAAGGGCTATCTTCCGATAGATCATGAAATTTTTCTCTCAAAGAGGGATTATCTGACAACTCCTCAAGAGTGAGAGTATATGAGTAGAATACCATATGCTTCGGCAGTGGGTTGGGAGTGGCACCCTTCTTGGATGGTCTAATTCTGCTATACTATGACAGCACTAGATTTAGCTCGAGCGAAGGAGCCAAAGGCACATCAACACATCAAATATATTCTGCGTCGCTACCATCTTGTATGAAAAATCATGAAGCGAGGTGACGTCGAGCTTTAGAAGATCGACGAAAAGGAGAACGTGGCCGACCCCTTTACTAAAGCTTTAGGAATCAAAGAGTTCGTTAATAACAAATGAAAGATGGGTATTCGATACTATTCTGAGTGGCTTTAGTCTAAGTGAGAGTTGTTGGAAATTGTATCCTAAAGTTAATCATCTAGATTACAGATAGTTGAGCTAAATATAATTATACTTAAATTATTAATAAATAAATTATTATTTTGACCTTTTCATCATTTTGTGCATCTTTCTGTAACGAACTCTTCTGTGATGAAGTTCTTAGGACTATTTAGACTCGACAAAAAAGGATTTGTTGTTTAATCCTCAAATCCAGGATGATAACGTATTGAGTGTAGGTCGTTATGTGCCATAAGTGTTGGATGTTCTCTTAACCAAGTATGAAGATACTGTTATAGCATGCAGGTGAAGTGTAGGGATATATTTTACTGAATATGATCCAACTGTAGAGCTCTCTACTGTCAAGAGTTGCTCGCGAAGGATATGGATATAAGTATCCCTTAGACCTAAGATCACCATGGCGACCTACAAGCAACTCACTACACTTAGGTACCGAACTGTTTGAATTTCTAATTCAGTGACGGAAGGCTACTGGGTGCAGTCAAGTATTTATGAAGTCAGTGTGTGTATTAAGATAGAATTGACCCCTCCAAGTGTTGGAGCAACTGCATCACTGTATTTTAATTTAGCAAACCCTCGATCGGGGTGGTCCATGTGATGGACACTAAGTTTTGAAATACAATATGAATGAATTTTAGGATTGACAGTAAATCCTAGATCGTTCTTTGAGCATCGAGGTCAAGGAGATGAATTATACGATAACCATATGCCACAAGTTCGTTGATGTTGCGTTGTAATTATTTGACCTATTCGAATGTAAAATACTATTGCTAGATGGTCACATCGATTGGCATAGAAAATTGATTTCTATACTACCAACTTAGGATTCGAACCTATGGGGTCACACATAATAGGAGTTTCTACCTGATCTGATAGCCAATATTGAGTCTCAATGATCTAAGACTCCGTGGTCAAGAGTTCCACTGGATTAAAACTCTATGATCAAGAGTCGCACTGGACTAGGATTCTAAGTCCTTCATGTTCGAGACTCTTTATTCGAGAGTCTTGATGACCTAGGACTCTATGATCAAGAGTCCCACTAGACTAGGACACTATGACCAAGAGTCCTAGTGGACTGGGACTTTGAGTTCTATTCATTTGGGACTCTCTAATCAAGAGTCCCATCAGTCTAGAACTCTATGATCGTGAGTTCAATTTATTTAGGATACTGGGTTCAAGAGTCCCACTGGTTTGGGACTCTTCAAGAGTTTCATGTTGATAAAACTCTTTTGCCCAAACACCCACCCAATTAGGACTCTATATTTATTGAAGGATTAATTAGCAATTTGATTGCTAATTAGCTTAATTTAATTGAGCGATGAGGATTTGATTAAGCCTGATTGAATTTGATTCAATTGGGTTTGACCCGATCTGATCATGAGATGACCTAATCGCTATGAAAGATTTGACCTTGATTTGATCAGGGGCTGAATTTAATTAATTTTTAATTTGATTAAAAATTTATTGATTTGGGTTAAAAATAATTTGGTTGATTTAACCTAATCTAATTAAATCTAAATTAGTTGGTTTGGTTGAAACCAATTAGGACCAAGTTAAATGAGATTTGAATTAAAATTCTCCCTAGCGCCCACCATATTTGACTTTTCCACCTTGACCCAGGCCCTCCTGTGACTTTTGCATGAGATTTTTCATGTAGAAATGAATGTGCGCCCTTCCTCTCTTCTGTCTTTGACCTGGTCCAAGGGTTAGACCAATTCAAACTAAGTTGAATTTTGAATTCAACTTGGTTGGTTTGAAGTTTGTAAAAACATAATCTCTTCCTTATCTATTCTCTACATCTACCTATCTTTTGTCGCACATTTTTTTAGACAATTTTAGATTGAGGATGAGTAGAAGGAGAGTCCTTCTACTCATCATCCTCTGGGATAGGCGTTGGAAAAGGATAAGTCCCCATTTGAATTCAAATACTAGAAGTTGGTTGAAACTAGTTCAACCAATCTTAACCTATCCACTCCACATGGAATTTCTACGTATTTTTCATGCAATAAATTATGAGAACTTTTGTATATGAAGCCTGAGGGGTTATCTTTCTGTGGTAAAAATTTAAAAGTGATTAGGCATTAGTTTTGGGGGAAAAAAAAATCCTAGAGTGAAGGTGAGCAGAATCCTATAGTATTTTATTTTTCCTTCATGCCTCTATTCTCTTCTGATTTTTATATCTAAGAACACCCAATTTTAAATATAATCTAAATAGGGTTTATAGATTTGAAAGTCATCTTTCAATAAAAACTTGTTTCATGGAAATACTCCATATAGAGAGGGCATGAGAGGGTTTTCAGTGCATCAGGATTTTTGGGCCGCATGAAATCTTAGGGTTGGGACCCTGGGTTCGGGTGGAGAGATCGAGTGCTGTGAGCATTGAATTGCCAGCAAATTTGAAACACCACTTCATCATCCTCCGAAGCACATGTTTTAATTTTTTAAAATATCAAGAAGATCAAAAGAAAGATGATTAATTGGATCGATCGTGATCAGCCATTGAAGGCCCCGACAAGGAGCTGACACTCTAGTGGGGCTGATCGAAATTAGGAGCTCCATGTGGACCAACCATAGAGGCCGAACTCGTGTGCAGCTGTGGTGCAACATCAGAGCATTATCCGATGAATTCAGATTATGGTGATTAGCTATCCATGAAAAAAAATTAAGTTCTAAACTCGTATCGATCAGCAGATTCAATTTGCTGATCGATCATATTTAAATTTTAAATTATATATTAGAATACCTAGATCCTAAGTAGGATTTAAATTGATTAGATCAATGCATATAATAGATTAATATTTGATTATATTTACTTTCGCTGCTATTTTATTCAAAAAAGTTTCAAAAATGCATGCTTAAATCCTATATGATTTTCTTCAAATGGTGCAAATACACTAGGCTCCGGATCTAATCTAATCAAATTCGACTCAGGTTCAGCTATAGGTGTTGATTTTTCTACTTATTGAACTTCATCAAGTTCAACCTTAGAGGCAACAATTTCTTTGCCAAGAAACTTCTTTTCCAAAAAGGTTGCATTTAGACTGACGAACACCTTTTGTTCATTAGCATGGTAGAAATAGTAACCCTTACTTTCTTTAAGATATCCTATAAATACACACTTATCAGACTAGGGTCCAAGCTTATCTATATGCAAATGTTTGACATAGGCCGAACAACCCCAAACCCATAGGTGAGAGGGTGTAGGCCTACGCCCTATCCATATCTCATATGGAGTCTTTGTGATAGATTTACTTGGTACATTATTCAATATATAACATGCAGTCTCAAGAGCATAACCCCAAAATAAAATAGACAGACTAGCAAAACTCATCATGGATAGAACCATATCCAATAAGGTTTAATTTCTCCTTTCTGATACACTATTATGTTATGGTGTGCCAGGAGGAGACCACTATAAGAGAATCCCATTCTCTCCTAGATATGTCAAGAATTCACTGGATAGATATCCACCTCCTCGATCCAACCAAAGAGTTTTAATACTCTTTCTAGTTTGTTTTTCTACTTCACTTCAAAATCTTTTGAATATTTTAAATGAATCTGACTTATGTTTCATTAGATAAATATATCCATACCTGGATAGATCATCTGTGAAAGTGATGAAGTAGAAGTATCCACCTCTAGCACTTATGCTCATAGGTCCACATACATCAGTATGTACTAGACCTAAGAGCTCAGTGGCTCTTTCACTTTTTTCAGTAAAAGGTGACTTGGTCATTTTTCCAAAAAGATAGGACTCATAGATTGAAAGTGATTTATAATCACCAACTTCAAGAATTCCCTCTTGGGTCAACCTGTTTATCCTATTCTTGTTAATGTGACCTAGTCTATAGTGCCATAGATAGATATCAGAAACATTATCTAATCTAGGATGTTTTCTAAAAGTGTATATTATACTCACAGGCCATGATAAAATATAAATACCATTTCTTTATTGTCCTTGCATTATTATAACATTATTCATAATAATGTCACAATAATCTCTCTTTATATATAAATGATAACCATTTTTGGCCAAAAGACTAATGGAGATTATATTCATCAGAAAGAAAGGACAATAATGACATTCATTTAAAGAAATGATATTAGTATTGAGAATAAGTTGAAATATTTTTATAGCTAGAGCTGGAACAGACCTTTCATCTCCAATATTTAGGAATCGCTTATTATTCTCAAATCTTCTACTAATTTGAAGTCCTTGCAATGTATTATAAATATAGACTAGACTTTCAGTATCCAATACCTAAGTAGAAATATCACAAATAGAAAAATTATAAGATGTTATCATATAACATCCTTGATCAGCAACTACTTGCTTATCTCTCTTATTCAGCCTATTGGGGTCATGAAAATCATGATACTGAAGATAATTTCTCTTCCAATACCCCTGCTTCTTACAGTGAAAGCATTTTGCTTGATTTAGGTTATTTTTGGACCTTATGTTTAAATTGGACATAGAGGCCCCAGCACAAACTACTTCGTGCTGCTGAACAACATTCAACTTTCGATACTTATTATCGAAGTTTGGTCCCATAAGTTAATCACTGTCTAACAGTGAATGGAGCAACTATGGTTTGGATTTAACTATATAAAGAAGAATCAAAAATCTAATTAATAATTGATTCATTAAACCTAAAGATTTATACTTTAATCAAAATGTTTCTTCCACTATTTTATTCGAATTGATAGCCTCTACCTCTAATTCGAGAAATTATCCTAATTTCTTAGTGGGTACTAGAATCCACATAGACTACACACAAGCCCAACTATGGTTAATCAACCCATGTACATATAAGGATAGATTCATAATCAATTATTTTTTTAAATAATTTTTAATAATTTAATTTTGCTCTAGATATCTTTTCAGTAGGCTAGGGCCTCCACTGAAAGTCTCAATTAGGTCCAACCATTAACATGATCATACTTGGTCCATCTAACTAATGAATGATTAAGCCCAGCTATGCTTGGTCAACCTAACCACCATTTAGAGAGATGCAGCCAAGAAATCATATTATGAATGATAATTTCATTAGCGAATAAATACCATGTCTATGGGCCTCCAATGATTATCCAACTAATGGATCCATTATCATCTACTTAATTGAAGGCTATGATCTAGTTATCACCATAACTATTTTATTTTAAGGACCTAATAATTTTAGATGATTTAATTATTAAATTTGAGCGAAGATTAGATGAACCAGCTTATCATGATCCTCCCACTAGCTTTACCAAGTCAGCTTAACACTACTACAAAAATGGCCTATGGCAGCGCATACTATGGTAGCGATTTTCGAAACCGCTGTCATAGCTCCTATGATAGTAATTTTCGTTAACCGCTGCTATAGGTTGGACCTATGCAGTGATTTTTATGACTATTGCCATAGGTCCGACATATAGCAGCGGTTACCGAAAACCACTGCCTTAGGTCGGATCTATAGCAGCGGTTCCTAAAATCTACTGCTATAGGTCGACCTATAGTAGAGGTTCATTATAATCGCTGCCATAACTCGGACCTATAGCAATGATTTTTAGGAACTGCTACTATAAGTTGATTTATGATAGCAGTTAATTATAACCACTGTCATATATTTTTTTTTTAAAATATTATATAATTTTAAAATTTAATCCTCATCTTCATCATTCATTATCTAAATAATTATTATTAGAGTGTCATCGCAAAAGATCATCTCGATCCGATAACCCTATCTTCATCGATCAAAAAAATTTGATTTCGACGACCACGAATGACGATGTGATGATCTGATAGATGAAGACCTCCGATGGATTCAAAAACCTACAACGATGATCTCAATGATGTTTGTAGCGTACTATCAAAATTTTACTTCAATCGGATATCGTTATCTTGATAAATTTAGTATAGGTTAGTTTCGACCGTTAAATGATAAACTAGAGATCAAAGGACCAAATGATGTTCGATTATGAGATAATTTTTTTATAAATAATTTTAGATATTATTTTAATAATTTTTTATGATGGTGATTATAAAATTTAATATGTGAGATAAAAAATGATCTAAAATTATACGTCTCTTGATAACCATTCTGAAACTTTACTGGTTGGTATGCTCGGGCTTTTGCAATATCTACTTAATATGAACAGTTTATAAAAAATAATTTAAATTTTACTATCATCATCATATAAAATATTTAAAATTATAATAAAGATCATTTAACTAAAAAATTATCTCACAATCGAATGCCGTTTAACCCTTTGATCACTTATTTCTAATTTAACGGTCGAAATTATTTCATACTAAATTGACCATGATAACGATATCCGATTGAAGTAAAATTTTGATAGTATGCTACAAAGATCATCAAGATCATCATTATAGATTTTTAGATCCATCGAAGATCTTCATCTATCAGATCATCACATCGTCGTTCGTGATCATTGAAATCAAATTTTTCTGATCGATGAAGCTAGGGCCATCGGATCGAGGCGATCTTCTGCGACAACACTCTAATGATAATTATTTAGATAATGAATGATGAAGATGGGCAATAAATTTTAAAATTATATAATATATAGAGAAAAAATTAAAAAAAATTATTTTTAACCTATGATAGTGGTTATAAAAAATTGCAGCTATAGATCTATAGCAACAATTAAAAAACCGCTGCCATAGATCTATGGCAGCGGTTTGATAACTACTACCATAGATTTATGATAGTGGTTTGATAATCGGTGCCGTAGGTTAGATTAAAAACTTCCAAATTTTTTCTTCTTTTCTTCCATGCGCGCTCGATCCCTCTCTATCTCTCTCCCTCTTTTTCGTCGTTGGTGAGGCTCCTTTCCCTCCCGACCAGCATCGCCCCTCCTTCCCCCCAGCCGACATCACCCCTCCTTCCCCTCCGACCAACGTCACCCCTCCTTACCCCTCGTCGATGCCACCCCTCCTTCCCCCTCCCCCTCCAACCCTCCATCCCCGGCCGCCCCTCCCCACCACCCCCCCACCTGGCCCCCCACCCACCCTCCTTCCGACCGCCCTCCTTCCCTCCCATCCCTGGCCGCTCCTCCCCGCCACCCGCCACCCGCACCCGAACCCCCCACCCTCCCCCTGGCCACCCCTCCCCACCGTCCTACCACCCCCCAAACCCCCATCTTCGGTCGCCACCCCCCATCCGATCCCCCCACCCTCTCCCCGGCCGCCCCTCCTTCTCCCTAATCATGACCGCCCCTCTCCGCCACCCCCCATTCCCCCAGCCCCCATCCCGGCCGCCCCTTCCCGCCACCCCCACCCGGCCCCCCCACCCCCACACTCCCCCTTCCAATCATCGACCCTTCCATCACTATGCCTCCTGGGCCTCCTCGTCACTATGCCCCCTCCCCCTGACCCCCATCTTCGGCCACCCTTGCTCTCTCTCTTTTTTTCTTTCTTCTATATTTCACTATCTTGCTTTTATTTCGTAGGTTATCTCTAGTGCCGTCATCCTCCTCTAGCATCATCGCTAGCGACCCTCGAAGTTTTCGGTGCGACCCGCTCTCTATAGCCGTAGGTATATTTTTTTAATTTTATAATATTATTTATTAATCATATATATTTATAATAATTTATAAAATATTTATAATAAATATTATAAATATTTATTATAAATATTATAATTATCTGTATGTCATAATTTTTGAGTCGTGCCATGGTGGTAGCCTTGGGCTGTGCCATATCGACGGCTGTGGACTAGATCTATCAACGAATTGGGTTTGAATCAGAATCTGGATATTTATATCCAGACCCAATTTTAATTATTGATACCAAATCCAAATTTGAATATCCCACAGATCTGTACTTGAGAGAGGAAGGGAGGGATCCAGTCTTGCCACCATCATTAGGAGGGAGGGGGTCCGGCCTGACCACCAAGGGAGATCGAGAGAGGGAGAGTGGGAGATCAAGAGAGCGAGAGAGGGAGGAAGGGGGTCTGGCCTCGCCGGCATCACTGGGAGGGATGGGGTCCGACCTTGCCGACGAGGGAGATCGAGAAAGTGAGAGAGGGAGGGATGGGGTCCAACCTCGCTGGTGAGGAAGATCGAGAGAGGGAGAGAGGAAGATCGAGAGATGAAAAAGCTGGAAGCGAAGGATTCGGCCTCACCACCATCACTGGTGAGAGAGATCAAGAAAGGGAGAGAGGGAGTGATCGAGGGGATGGCACACAGCCGAGCCGGCTTGGATATGCAGTCAAGTCGGCTCGAGTCGTGATTGAGCCGACTAGGAGAGGACCCTAGCCGAATGTCTCAGGCACAGAGCCGGCTGTCTCAAGCATGGAATCGGCTTGACTTCTGAGCGAAGAGAATTTGATATGTCTCTCTAAGGTTCCAACTTTAAGCCCTAAGGTGCCACCATCATCTACTTTGTTCTTCTTTCAGATTTCTGGATTAACACTAAGGTTCACGCAAGAGATCGGATCTATGACTGTTGCTCATCCTTAATTATTTATGAATGTAATTCATGTTGTAGAATTTATTGCATAACATTTTCTGGATGTTTATATCTTATTGCTTTTATTTATTGCATTGCATAACGATAGACCCGTCAATTGATTAGTGTACATATTAGAGACTATTTATTGATGCGATACTAATATTATTGTTCAACATATTATATTGATTAATATTCATTAACGTTGCAGGTCACGATGGCACCAAAATGCCATCTAGCTTTCACTCCTGCCCCTCGGTGGGTTATGTATAGTTCAGCATCCGAGGAGCAATCAGAGCATACTCCATCCACCTTGGCATCGGCTGCTCAGGGACCTCCACCATCAGCATCTACTCCATCGACGGCATCTATTCCATCGATGGCTGAGCCTCTACTATTGCCCTTATCTGAGACACATGCTACTACGCAGGCATCTAAGTGTACGTTTTTATTATATTAGCACAATTTTATTTTTTATATAGTATTTGTACACTTATATATTTGCATAATATATTTGCATTGTAGGTGCATCATCCAGCCAGATATTTTATGGTCCTACATGTATAGCACATGTGTAGAACCGCCAGCATTAGATGATGATCTATTCTGATGCAGAGGGGAGGCCGGTAGGGGAGACCATGTGGAAGATGCATTTCATTTTTGGAGTACTTGTGAGGCGATCGAACATCATTCCTGTAAAGCCCAAAGACTAGCATTTGAGGGATGCTGCCATCAGAAATCGGGTATGGGAGGAGATATGGGTAAATACGTGCATCTTAGTTATATTTATGCATTTTATATGTTTACACTATATATGTTTGATTAGAATAATTTTATAACTAATTTTTGATAAATTTGTGTAGAGGAGGTACGACTTTTTCGATCGTGAGAGGGCTTGAGATAATCGACTAAAGAAGATCGAAGAGTTGTATCAAGGTTACAAGGTCAAGCTTCACAGAGGATGACTTGAGCATCGACGAAACACTCCGGAGGAGCTTGTTCCCTGGATACAAGACTATCCTCTGAGTTAGTGGGAGAGGATAGTTAGATACTGAAGGAGCCAGGAGTTTGAAGTAAAATTTCTAACTTTTAAATTTTTTAATATGCTTAAAATTTTATTTAAATATTTTTTAAATATTTATTATTTATTTAAATACTTGTTAGGCTATCTTTCATCAGAACCAGGAGAACCATGCAGCCCAGGAGTATACGCACACTTTAGACCATGAGTCTATGGCCAGTCGTGTGCATAGAGGGGTAATTAATTCTAAATCTTACTAGATAAATTAAATTTATATTTTTTATCATCTTTCTAATAAATTTATTCTTTGTTATAGCTGATGAGAGATGAAGTGATGCCCAGCTATAGCGAGATCTTTTGATCCAACCGTACGGATAAGATGGGCAGGCCGATGAACGCTACGATCAGACATATTTTTATAAGTATTAAATATATTAGTATATATGATTAGAATTATAGTATTTTTTATAAAATTTTATTTTAATTTATAATTATAGGATCAGTTAGATGCGCTTGCGAGCAAGGGCTCGGATATCTCTAGGCCCCATGACCATCTGTCTCAGATCTTGGGGCCTGAGCACTTTGGAAGGATCCGATGCAAGCTCGGATATACATCGATGAGCTACTGGTCCGAGGCGAGCATCTCCTCATAGACTTTTGGAATCATCAGTCAGGAGGAGCTTGAGGAGGCATTGGCACGAGCAGATCATGCTACGATATGGGCAGATCGGGCTGAGGAGCGTGCATCTCATCTAGAGGACAATGTGAGAGACATGATATCGATGTTTAGCATATATTTTGAAGTTACGAGCTTCGAGAATATGTTGGTCTGCATTTCAGCTCCGGCTCCGACTCTAGCTCTGACTCTAGCTCCGACTCTGGCTCCAACTTTTGGTGATGACAATGATGATGTAGATTTAGGAAACTTTGATATATTTTATTTTTTTTAAAAAAAATATTATAATAAATTTTATTTAATAATAAAATTTTAGCATTTTGGAATAATTTTTATGTTTATTATATTTTTTTATGTTATATATCTGTATTTATCAAGTAAAATATATAAAAAATAAAAATTTTAATTTTTTTAATTATTTAAGATCTATGATAGTGATTTTATAATCGCTGTCATATCCGTGCTAACCGCTGTCATAGATTTCTGGTGTAAACGATGCCAACCACTGCATTAAACCTACGGCAACAGTTAAGAAACTACTACTATAGATTATCTATGGCAGCGGTTATATAACCGCTGCTATAGATAAACTATGGCAGTTGTTACATAACCGCTACTATAGATCGATTTATTACAGCGATTTATAAACTACTGCAATAGGCTATCTATGGCAGCGATTCAAACAACCGCTGCAACAATCGCTGCCATAGAGCTACGGTGATGGCCGCAGTAGCAGCGGTTAGAAAACTACTGTCATAGCCTATGAAAATAATTTTTTGAACTATGGCAGTGATTACGAACTACTGTTGTAGCCCTTTTTTATAGTAATATAAGGGAGACCATTAATAGACTGATCTAGGAGCATCTAAATCAGTCATACTGATTTATCTAACTAATATGGATCAACTCAAATTATCAAATGATCTGATCAAAATATAATTTCACCAAGAAGGCCAGATAAGTAAGATCGATGGGAGGATCTACCAAAGCTTGCTTTAGACACCATCAGAAATGGTCAGGTAAGCGAGCTACCAATTAAAAACCATCGATTAAATATGCCAGACTTACCTTAGATACCAACTGATTAATTAGTTTCAATTAGATCAACCTAACATTTTGGATTAGACCGCTTAGCTAAGAATCAAGTCCATTTAGATCTCGTTAAAGACATAGACTTGACTAACTATAACTATTGTAATTGATCTAGAGAATCCTTGACCTAATCTAAGACAACAATTGATTAGATTTAGTCAATTCTCTAATTAAGTCCATTCTTTAATCTAACCTTAGGTCTAACCCAATTAATAGACCTAATCTTCACTAATCCATTTAACCCAATGTGTTATGATTCGTATCTTAGGATCTTCAATTTATAATCCTATATCCTAATCAAACAACTTCTTAATTCTTAATTAAATTTTGGGCTGAGGTTTGGAATTTGACTTTTCAAAAATATTTTTCATATTTATAAAATATTTTTACAATATGGTTCTACCAACCAAGTTGCATGTTTGATTTATAATCAAAATGCAAATAACATAAACATGAATCTACTTTAGATCTAATCTAAATGGGTTTATGTAATTGAAATAGTTTCAACATCAATCAATCATAAATCAACTTAGATCAAATCTAACATATTTATGATGATTAAAATTAGATTAAAATATTTTTAATTACATCATAAATTTTTTTAGATCTAATCTAAAATTTTATTATCAATATTTTAGATCAGCACGTACTAGGACAATCTTTTTATTATAAGGGGTAAACCGCACAGCGGAAAAACCTTATAAGATCAGTCCGTGCAATCTAAAATTTTTATTTTTAGATTTAAAATCTTTTAAATCTATTAAATTATAAATAAAATTAGATTAAATCTAGTAAATTTATGATTAGAAGCAGATCATCATGAACTAGGATAATTTTTTTACTATAAGGGATAAACCTTACAGTAGGATAATCTTATAAAAGTTTGTGAGATCTGAATTTTTAATTTTAAATTTAATAATTAAATTATAAATTATATCTAATATAAAAAATAATCTAAACATGCTCAAAAATTATGTAATAAAAATCTAGGCTCTGATACCAATTGAAGGAACCAGATCTAGGATTTCAGGACTAGATCTTGAAACTTTTTCAAAATCATACAGCGAAAGACTTAAATAAATTAAATATTTATTTAAATAAATATAAAAATATTCTAGATCTAAGATTTATTATATGATCATGGCATGTTATTAAATCAAAAATTAAAATCTGAGGAGGAAGAATAACATGTTGATCATATCAACATGTAACTATACTACATCTAATGCAGCTATAAAATAAATAGATCAGATCTATTATCTGTGCATGATAGATATTCTAACTTATTGATCTAGACTTGAGAATGATGTCATGATCCGTACACACATCCGACCTCTAGGAGTCGTCCACACAAGCCCACGAGAACGATCAAAAATTCTGATGTAGGAAATCAGCACAGTATGCTAATACTGTGCTGATCTTTCTTTGATGGTTGATCATATGCCTCCTTCAGGATTTGGACTCTTCCAAAGAGGAGAAGGTGAAGAGAAGATTTTAGATGTGAGACACTCTTAGAAAACCCAAAAAAGGAGGAAGGAAAGAGGTGAACACAAAAATCCTAGAAGAAGACCCTCTTCTTCTTCTCCTTGCTCTCACCTAAACACCTAGTTTTGTGTCTATTGAATCCCCATGCCTAGAGGTTCTCTCTTCCTAATTTTTATACACCTCAAATCTCTCTCAAAGATCTATATTTTACAAAAATTTTAAGCCAAAATTCATCCAAAATATATAGAAAAAGAAGAGTCATTGTCTAGGTCAAATACTAGATAAGAAAAGGTCAAACAGGGCAAGTCAAGGGGCGCCCAACTCTTGGGCGCCCCCTCCAATATTTTTTGCATGTACCAGCAAGGAGGGGTGCACAAAAAAAAGGGCCTTTATCACATGGAATAAGAGAGAGGAGGTGGCACTTATTGGGAAGAGTTTATGCTTATTAGGATTCTATCTCATAGAATGCAAAACCAAAACAAACTCCTTCTTTGACTTGGTCCTCCACCCAATTATAAGAAAGAGATAAAGAGAGGTGGACGTGCATGAAGACCAGGAGAAAGAGAATTTTCATGAAAAATTCCTAAAAAATAGGCATGAGGGGCATTGGGACTAAGGTGGTGCAAGGAGGAATCCAAGTCTTACTAGGATTCCATCTATAACTTGATCAAAGTGGTTTCTTAAACCAAATTAAACCAAAAGCAACTCAACCTAATTAAATTAGAACCTAATCCAATTAAAAATTTAATTAAATTAGATTAAATTAAATTAAATTTTGATTTAATTTTTTAATCAAATTAGAAAATTGGGTTGACCCAAGTCTTAGTTAAACTAGGACTAGTTCTTCCTTGCACTTGGCTTATCTAATAAGTCAATTGAACTTGATCCAATCAAGCCCAAACTAAATTTAATTAAATTATATTTAATTAGATTTAATCTTAATCCTTAAACTTAATTAAATTAAATTAATTAGAAATCAAATTGCTAATCGATCCTCCTATAATACTTGCACTAGGTTAAACATCAATCGTATTGATAGTTTAACCTTAGAACGATTTTTAATCATTGATCAACCATCCGATTAGATCATGAACTTTAATATATGTGACATCATAGATCCAAACCTAAGTTGGTAGCATAGAAATAGATTTCTATATAAATCAAAGTAACCATTTAGTAATGATATCCGATAGCCGGATAGGTCGAATGTGTAGAACAACATCCTTAGAACCCATGCGGATATAGTTTCTATATAATTCATCCCCTTGACCAAAATGCTCATAAAATACCTCAGAGTTTAACTGTCAACTTTGATCAAGTTTTTCATATTGTATTTCAAAATATCAAATCCATCTGATGGATTATCCTAGCCAAGATTTTGCTATATTGAAATACACTGATACATTCTTCTCTAACTCTTGGAGTGGTCAATTTCATCTTAATCATACGCCGACTTCGCAAGTACTTGACTGTGCCCAGAAGCCTTCCGTTATTGAATTAGAAATTCAGTTAGTTCGATACCAAAGCATAGTGAGTTGCTTGTAAGTCACTAAGGTGATCTCAGATCTAAGAGATACTTGTACCTATATCCTATTAGAGACATTCTTGATAGCAGAATGCTCTAAAGTTGGTCACGTTCAATGATGATGTACCTATACATGTCATCTATATGCCATACCAATGTCTCCACACTCCTTGATTAAGAGAATAACCAATCCATATAGCATACAGCGACCTAGATAGATGCTGTCGTCCTAATTAACAGCCTATCATTTAATCATGAACAAATTTAAGAACTAATTGATAAATCCTCTCTTTATCAAAGCTAAATAGTCCTAAGAACTTCATCACAATAATGGAGTTTGTTAGAAGATGAATACTTTATGATAAAAAATATCAAAAATATATTTTATTTATTAATGAATTAATTAAAGGTATAATGTAGCTCTAATCTTAATTTTTATTTTTTTTATATTACCACACTAAATGTAGTTTGCTCTGTAAGTTATGATTTTAGAAAATTTCAAATAGCGATTTCTTCCAAAATAAAATTACAATAATTATAAAATTTTGTAGGAAATTACCTTATTAATAACTATATGCATATAAAATCTTATAGAATAATTCTTTATATATCACCAGATATTAATTTCATACTTAAAAAAAATCCTTAACTTCAAATTTATATAGAAATTGCAAAATACAGATCAAGAATACCTTGGAAAACATGTTAATTATATCAGAGAACAATCCTAATGTGGCTCTGATACTAATGTTGGGAATCAAAATTAAATTCATACTCATAGATTTCTTCTATCGCTATCAAATTCTAGATTAGATTATTCTACCAGCTAGTCCCAATTATAATCACAAATAAAAAATAACCTTTTTCCATTGGCTAAATGCTTCTATACAAATCTATCTTTACTTTAGAGAGATTTATTCAAGAAGAAGTTCTTTCTTCGAAGGATATCTCAAAGAGTAGTTTTCTCTCTTTTTTTAATAAAAAAACTAATATTAGCTTTTTTCGAAGGAGTGAGAGGTTACCAATATAACTACTTTTTCATAATTTTAATAGAAATTGGCTAGGCCATGTTGGCTCATCATAGGTGCCTAACCCAAATCCATTTTCTATCGTTGAAATTCAAGGGTCAAATATAAGTTGAGACTTTTGCACATAAATAGCTAGCTTGCCTAGACATAGTAGAATAAGCATTGACAATTGATAATAAATGTATGTTATCCTTGGTTATTAACCCAACAGTCATGAGCAAAAGAATGAAAAATTTGTGCCCCCTCGCCCTCCAAGTGGTCAATAAACTCGTAAAAGCTAATTATGAACTGCAAAATATAAAGATCTTGACAAGACTTTAGAGGGAATAATAAACGAATATATATACAATGAATAACCTTGACGAAGACCACTAGCTGTAGCAAACCATATGGATGGTGACCAATTAGTTAAAAGAGCAAATTGCGAGTGTGTAACACATTGTCGCACCAAACAAATAAATGTAGCATGAAACCCCAACTAATCCATAAGTTTAAATAAGAAAAACCAAGATACACGACTGAAAGTTTGTTCCATATCTAACTTAATCATCACAAGACTCATGGAAGAAGAAGCATGCATTGAGGAATGATAGAGCTCCTAACTAAGAAGGATTTGATTAGTGATATGTTGCATTTGAATAAAAGCACCTTGTTCTAAAGAAATAATGTTAGGCAAAATAGACTTTAACCTATTAGCCAAAACCTTTGCTAAGATTTTATAAATGCTATTGTATAAACTTATAGACCAATAATCCAGAGATCTGCTTAGAGAACTAGTCTCGGGAATCAATGCAATATCGGTTCTCTTCCAAACATTAGGCTTGGTACATGTTGAGAAAACATAATGAAAAGCATAAATCACCTCCTTGCTTATAATGTCCCAAAAATGCATTAAAAAAATGGTGGAAAATCATCTAGCCTAAGAGCCTTATTTGGATGCATACTAGCAATGGCATGAATAAATCTCCTTCTCAATAAGGTCTTTCACCAACCTTTCATTTTGCTCCCTTGTGATCTTTGGTAAGACAACCGGTAAAACAAAAGGCTGTTGATTAGAGTGAGCTCACCAGCTTTGCTAAAAGAAATCAAGAAGAATCCCGTGAATCTGTAGAGGATTGTCAACTAAATCACCCTAGGATAATCTAAGATGAGTTATTCTGTTTGGCCTCCTCCTAAGTACAATGGACTGATCGAAAAGTTTTGTGTTAGCATGCCCATCTTTAAGCCAAATAACGCTGGACTTCTGCCGCTAAAATAGTTCCTATATTTGAAGGTTGCAGTGATAAGCCATTAGCAAAGACATAAGGTGCATATGTTCACTATCAAATAGCCCTCCTCATTGTGCTTCATCATGTTGTAGACAATGAATCTGCTCATTTAGCTTCCGACCCTCAAGAAACAAGTTCCTAATTCACTACTTCCAATGATTGATAGCTTGTCTAGTGTTGGTGCGAGATTTCGCCCAATGCCGAAGGTGCTGGAGTGGACGGTCAACATCAATCCTCCCAGGGGCGAGATCTGCAAGAAGTGTTTTGACAGAAAATAGCTCCGGTGGGAACTCTCCGACGCTCAAGTTAAAATCTCATTCAATAGAAGAAGGAGCTAGCATGAGAGGCAGAGTAACAGTGTACCTTTTAGATCCCTTATTTGGCTTTCTTTTATAGATGGAAGCTGGAGTCTGGGAGGCCTAATCAGCCCGTAGGTTATCAGGATAGGCTGTCTCTCACTAACAAAGTTGTTAGTCATGGGCATTTGTTACGACATATGGCCACATTCCAAAAATTTATTAGGATATTCTGACTAATTGCCCAGATGATCCAGCTAGGTGGTGCACTTAAGTCGAATTAAGTTGGTATGAGGCTTTGTTGGTGACATTCGGAAGATCATCGACCAAGATCGATCAATGGAGATGCATCGACGACGATCGAAAGAGTCATTTGGGGAGTAGTCATTGATGATTCATGGAGATCTCTTGGTTGAGGGAGGATCGGCTAAGAGGAAAAGAGTCAATGGGGAAGCTATTTAAAGATCGAATTTGAACTCAGATCTAGTTAGGTCAAAACTCTATGATATGGGTCCATCAATAATTTAGACCATTGAATATGATCTACTATCTCAAAATTTCTTGCACATAAAATATCATATGATTTGAAGACCTCTAGCCTATACATCAAGTAGTTAAAAATTGAACAGCCTAAATAAAATTGAATTAGATGCATTTTTTGATCCCTTGATGTATAGTTTATGAGTCTTCAAATCATATAATTTTTTATGTGCAAGGAATTTTGAGATAGTAAATCATATCCAACGGCTTGGATTATTGATATAGAATCTCTATTATCTAGTTCTGAACTGATCAGATCTAAGCTTAAATCTAGTCAACCTTACCCAAGTCTGCCCCATATATATATATATATATATATATATATATATATATATATATATATATATATATATATATATAATTACATTACTACTTATGTGATTTTGATGGCATTAATGCTATGACTAATCTCTTCTGGTTTCAATTGATGTTTGGCTTATGACTTTTGTAAGCAAAATGGTCCATTGGTTAACCATCAATTGCTTTAATATGGATATATATATATATATATATGATAAAGGTTTTGACATTTTCTATTAAATTCATAGAAGTTAACTGGCACTCGATTGAAATGGCATTTTAGTTTCCACACGCCAACATCATCATCATCTTCTGTGTACATAAAATTCAACTTTTATATATTATATCACTATAAGAAAAAGAGGTATTTGCAACAATAATTTGCAACAAAATTTATTCTTGTTACAAATTATATATTTTTTTGTAACAAAAAAAAAATTGTTACAAAACCCATAAAGAAATATATTATTTGTAACAATTAGTTATTATTATTGCAAAATGTTAATTTTTTTTGTAACAAAATTTTATTTTTATTCCAAAATTTATATTTTTTTTGCAACAAATTTAAATTTGATGCTAATACATAAAAAAATATTATATATTTAAATTTATTTAAAAAATAAATAATCTAGCTTAGGTGCGGGCTAATATTTGCTTCCCGCATCATAAACCTTCCTGACTCAGATCTTTGTTTCCAAACCCTCAAATCTCGTACGTCTCACGCTCCCCGACCCTGAGAAAAACCCTCGCCTCTCCTTCTTGCCGCCACCTCACTGCTCCCTCTTGCCTCCACCTCCAATGAGATTAGGAGAAAAATCTCAATCTCACGGGCCAAACCCCATCCACGCCACTGTCGTTTGCCCTCGCTACCGCCGCCATTCACCCGAGATCTCATGGGCTCTCCCCTTCGCCGCCACCGTCGGTCGCCCTCACCACCACCACCGTTCATCAAACATCTCACGAGCCGCTCCCCCTCACTGCCACCACCATTTGCACTGACCTTCCCTCCCCCTTGCTGCCACCATCGTTCGTCCTAGATCTTGCAGGTTGCTCCCCCCTCGTTGTCACCGTCGATCGTGCTTGCCGCCACCACCGTTCGATCCCCCTCACCACCCCTACTTTTCCTTGGCATCTTGTGGGTCGCTGCCCCTCACCGGCACTGTCGTTCGCCCTCACCTTCATTCCCCCTCATCGTCGATCGCCTGCACCACCGAGCTCGCCTCTCTATCAGGTGAACAGAGGTTAAACGAAAAAATCTTAATGGATGGATGAAAACTTTTTTTATTAGCATATATTATTTAGGAAAGTTAATTAGTATATATTTTTATAAAATATATTATTAGTATATATTATTATTAGTATAAAAAAAAATCATTCAAGGGATAAGTGATGCATAAAAGAAAAATGATTAATATTGTTATATATTATCAGTATGTATTTTTTTATGAAAGTTAATTAGTTGGCAGTGGTTGGATTATTAAGATTGGTTTGAGATTATTGTTGGTTGTAGAGTCTTTGCAAGTTATGTTTTTTTAAAAAAAATATTTAATATTTAATAATTATATTTTTAATATACTATACAATTTTAGCATGTGTTTAATAACTAAATTGAAAATATACTTTTAATATGATAAAATAATAAAAAAATATTTCATAGTATTATATAATATAATATAATATAAATGCTAAATCTCTTATATTTCAATCATCTAAATATTTAATTATTTTATTTTTTTATTATTAACCGTGAGCATTCTGATACTCTACAGTGTTAGAGGCATAGCACGAGCATGTCTATGACCTATATGCTAAATAGATTTGGTTATGCAAAATAATTAATTTAGTCATAGTTAGATAATCTATTTTCTTTGTTTTTTAGAGGCTTTTTCATGTAACCCAAAATGACTTGACCCATCTGGACTTGGAAAAAGAAAAATAAGATTTTTGGGATTGGAAGAAGAACTTGTTGTTAAGTTTTTATTCATTTTGTATCATATAACCATCTTTAAAATATGGTCTATGGTTTTCATAGTTTGTTCATATAAGAAATAACAACATGAATATTTTTCATTCATGCTTATATTTTGCCTTTGTTCATTTTTCTTTTTTTTTTAAGTTGTAATTTTGTTATTGGAATAAGGACAAATGAGGTATTTGATGAATTATAAATTTTGTTTAGTGTATATAATTATATAACATCATATAATTGATTACTTTCAATAATCCTAAGTAGTTAGCATTTTACTTTTTGTGAACATTAGTTAATATTTACTTGCTTCTTTTAAGTGCTTGATTAGGTTCTCTAGATGTTTGTCTTGCAATCTTGATCTTGTTATTTATTACAAGCTTGAATTTGTTTGCGTTGCTGCTTTCGTATTGTTCTTTTCTTCTAAATTTGAATTAGTTTGTGGTGCTACTTTGGACTTGTTCTTTTTCTTCAATATTGAGTTTGAGTATATCTTAATTATCATAAATGCTATTAGATCATATTAATTATAGACTAGAATATATATTGCAAGTGTGTTAAAGTTGTTCAATTTTGCTGAAAATTAGGTTAATGAAAAATTTGGCAGTTGAGTATGATAAGAGCTGGATTGAACATGATAAGCATACACCCGAATATGAAAAGGATTTGGATGCATTTCTAGACATTGTATTTTCTCATCCTAGGATAGTGGATATAATATGTTGTCCTTGTGCTAAGTGCAATAATGGCTACTACAAAATTAAAAGTAAAGTTAAGATGGATTTATATTTATGGAGGATGGAAAAGACCTACAAAAGATGGACATATCATGGAGAAAGATTATATGTTGCTTTCCTTAATGAGCTTGAATTAGATGATAATGCCAATTTTAATGGAGGCAATGATGCTACCAGTTTTGAAATGTTATATGATATGTTTAGAGGTGAGACCATTGGAGAAAATATTGAAGGTGTGTCCAGAAATTTAGGCAGTCAAGAACCTCAAGAGCCCAATGAAGAAGCTCAAAAATTCTATCAGTTATTAAAAGTTGCAGAGCAAAAGTTGTACCCAAATTGTCAAGGATTCTCTAAGTTGACATTCATAGTAGAAGTGATCATCACCATGAGCACCACATTACCAAGAGAAATATTTTCTCTACTTCCTCTGAAATAATACCGTAGTATCTTTCACGAGGATGGAAAACTTTTTTACGATCCTACGAGGTAGAGAGATATGTTATTTTTATTTGGCTCAACCTGATTTGGGTTTCTTTTGGTCCTAGCTCGTTGTTCTTGAGACTTTCTATGCAAGCTTAATTTGCTTTCCAATGCATGGCTAATCTGAATACCAGTATTTTTCAGAAAAGATGGCAATTATCGAATGCTGCGAATTTGCCCAGATTTGCTAATCACATTATGGTCTCCTAGAATGTCTGAAAATAAAGCTATCCTAATGACTCTTTAGGATATCTTAGAATCTGCAAGCTCGTGAAGGACCCTATAACTCTAAACCGCCTTGTTCAATTTAGGAATCCAGTTTTTTGGTTGTGTCTTTGACATGATCCGGTGACGCCTGCATATTGAGCCGGATCAACCCAAAAGGTTCTGAGCACTGCACTACAGACTTAAATTTCTTATCGCTGCGGTAGTAATACTCTCATGTAGCAGATAGCGTGGTAGAAATAAGAGACTGTTCTATTTTTAGAGGAGAACCGCTCTGATTCAGGGTAGTAAATTGAAGTTAGAAAGAAGGTGCCCAAAGAAAATACAGGGAGTTTGTGAAGCTTATCATGAATCGGACCATATCCAAATTAGAGTTCGATTTTTTCAGCTTTGTTTTTCTACTCATGTCTGAATTCTTGAACTTTTTAAAAGATTCAGACTTGTATCCAATAAATAGCACGTACCCATAGCCTAGATACGGATCATCGATAGGTGATGAAAGTAGAGCAAAATTGCCTCTAATTCGGTACATCAATAGGCCGTAACCACATCAAGTATGTACTAGGGCAAGGAAGATCTGTGGCCTTTCCCCTGGTCCTATAAAAGAAAGTTTAGTCATTTTGCTTGGGAGATAAGATTCACAAGTTGGATATGACTCGAAAGTCAACGAATTCAATAGCCTATTTTTCTTCAATTTGTTGATCCTATCTTCTGCTATATGACCTAATCTCAGGTGCCATAAATACCTATCGTTTGGACTATCCCTAGGTCGTTTGGCATTCACTTTTTGCTCAATAGTTAGAACAGCTACATCAATATGTAGCTGATAAAGACCGTTAATAAGAAAATCATTTGTAATTTTATTTCTTTTATAAAGAATATTACAATGGTCCTTAAAGAAGGTAATCACATAGCCTTCTAGTCCTATGAAGGAAAATCCTGATTTCCCGGTTCAGGTTCGTCCAGATCTAATCAGATCAAGAGATATATTTCAAAAATTTTTCTCTTGATCCCAATCAAATCTTGATATATTTCAGATCTGATCTTATTATTTTAATAAATAAAGATAAAATCAGATATAATTAAATCAATTTATTTAGTCCTGATTTGGGTAATCCTATTACCCGATAGAGTGATCTGATATGCCAGCGGAAGGTTCTGGATCTAGCCACGCAAGCGCTGGCCTGCTACTGGGTATCCACTCGGGTTTGGATCTCGGAGATCCTCTTCTTCCTATCACGTCTCCAAAAATCAGATCTGGATCTGATCTTGGAGGATCTTCAAAAACTCTTTTGAAGTCTGCAAGTCGTCCTTTGCAGCAAGCGCAGACCTCTTGCTTTGATCGCCTTTCTTGATTCTGAATCGCACCAACCAATAGTTCAAACACCTTTTGGATGTGAGGAGCAGGCGGAGAAGAAGCTATGGCATGCGAGGAGGAGGGAGAGGCAGCCTTGGGAGCGTGGGGTTTCTCATTGAAATTGCATTCGGCATTGGAATTCTGAGTTGGGCGCAGGGTCTTATTTATTAGACTAAGCGTGATCCAATCTCCCGCTTCCTTCTCAAGCAATCATACACTCCTTTGTGAATCAGATCTTAAATCTGATTGGTTGGAATACGAGACCCCTGATTCCTCTTAGAGGGCGCCTAAGACATCAAACTGGATTCTTAGTAGAAATCTGATTGGAATCCAAAAGGGAGGTGGAGTCCTTGTCCAACAGGACTCCTAGGCGCTCTACTTGGGCTCAAACGCCACCGATTGGCGTGCCCCTTCGCCTTGCTAGATTCTGGCAGGGGAACATGGCCCGCACCAGCTCTCCAATAGATGCATGACATGTGTCAAAAGTAAAGTGTCTGGTCAACGTCTGACCAGTCAGAAGATAGACTTTTGAACCAGAAGTCAAAGAAACAAGAAATTGGCAGGTGATCGCAAAAAATCGGCAGGTAATGTTTTAAAATAAGACAACTCTTCTCTAAACTTGGGACAACCTCCAAGTTAGAGCAATATGAAGGCCTCTGATTCTGAGCACAAACTCCTTTGGCTCAGTCAGAGACCAACTTATTTGTGATAGTCAAAGAAGAACGTTAGGTTCAATCGAGTGCTAGCAGATTTTCTTGAACGCTAATTGAATCATCATCAGGTAATTGAGACTAGATCAGTCGTATTGATATCACACAGATTAAAACCCTTATTTGTGTGACCCAGTTAGGTTCAGTTATCTGTATGGTAAGGGATATGTCATGAATCTCTATCCTGACATCATCGAAACTCCTTTCGATGGATCAGAAACTCGTTACTGATTCGAAAGCTAGAATGATCGATCATCTACAATCATTCTAATTGCTCCCACCTAATCCCCAGTGACACCTAGCAGTATAATGGTAGGCAACACCATCAGGCTGAATGCGAACGCTCTTGGTGCAAGTTCTGTGTGATTAAGTTCTTCTATCTTGAGCCCGATCAGATTAGGGTTAAAGGTAAACTCGTCAAACTAGTCTCTGTCATATGATATAATCATGTCGAGATTTTGAGTCACAATGTGAAATCTAAATAGAAATCTTTCTATTTTTCACTCTGCCATAAGGCGCATGGGCTTTAGCGATTAATTCTCATAGATTATCAGTAGGGCTGCTCCTCTAACCACCGAGGTAGATAGATTCCGTAGCATCTTGATGCCAATCCAGTTCCTACAATGACCATGTCATAGGCCAACATATCATAACCTCAAGGGTTCCATATGGCTAGGAGACCGAGAGTAATGGTGTAGTCAAACTTATAAACACCCTCAAGATGAATTGACCGAGCATTCAGGTCAAAGAACCAGACACACTACTTGCAGCATCGAGTCAGTCATGACGAGAAGGTAGACTTCCTAATGACTACTCGAGGTGGTCACGCTCAGTTGCTCTCGTCTCTAACGAGTACCTGTACTTTTGGCTCCGGTGTCTCCACACCGTAGACTCAAGACTCATCTAACGTAAAGGAGAAGCGATCGTACACCTAACCTTCGGATCATCACCATCCTCGTGATGATCCTATGGTCGGAAGCTGTTTATCGATTACATACTGATTATTCATGTCTTAATTTTCACTCTTGAAAATATGAATTATCATTACCATTAACTCCAAAGGATGTATCACACGACACTAAATACACAGGTGTGATAGAAAATAACCCAGTTTTTTAGGTTTTGGTAGTGATTAGGGTGTCAGATTTGGTTAATTATATGTGTATTTGGGCCGCCTAGAATGTGTATTACAAGTGTCAGCCAATTCTGGCTTCGAGGACACATATATCTAACAATCATGCCACTTATTCTAAAGCAAAATTTGGCTAGCAAGTCTAACGTCCCAATCTTCTCATAGGTGGGGCTTCGAACTTTCTAGCTGGCTAACGGCTTGTAAGTGGGTCATGACCCACATTATCTGGCGGAGTTGACTCTCTTGACCTACAACGTAACCTTTCTCAAGATCGCGGATGAGATGATAATCAGCCGCTCATGTGGCTTGGACTTCTGGTGAGAACCTCGCTCCTTAGCAAGGGCTATGGCGCCATTGTTGTCGAGTAAAGAGGAATGGCATTGATGGCTTACTCTATTTCTGCAGCAAACTTCTTAAACGCAGAATGCTTCCTTTGCAGCCTCTGATGCAGCTCACATATTATTCTGGCTTCCCATGGTGGAATCTGCTATCACAGTTTGCTTGGAACTCTTCCAGCTGACAGCTCCACCATTGCACACGAAACAGACTTCCAGATGTCGAACTTTCGATCATCATATCAGACATTGAGTCGGAGTCTGTGTATCCTGAACTTGGAGTTTCTCCATTACAAAGGACCAGCATCATACCGTTAGTTCTTTTCTTCAGTACTTAAGGAACTTTTCCAGAGAGTCAGTGTTCTTCATCTGGATTTGACTGATATCTGCTTGTGACACTCAACAGTCATTGGGCTATATCAGGTCGATGTACACTGCATGGATACATGAGGCTCCTCATTGCCGAAGCATAAGGGATCTTGCTCATGCGTTCTATTTCCTCAGGTGTGCTGGGGCACATTCTTGGAAAGATGAATACCATGTCTGAAGGAATATTAATCCGCTCTTAGAGGTTTTTTACTAAACCTCTTTAAGTATTCTTATGTACATTTCTGTGAAAGGTCCTAACACCTATGTCGGTCTATCCTATAGATTTAATTCCTAGAATAAAGAATGCTTCACCTAGGTCTTTCAGGGAATTCCTTGGACAACACATCTTGACTGATTACAACATGGAATACTCATTCCCCAATAAGGAGGTGTCATCTCAGTAGCAACCGACGAGGAAGACAACGAGCCGCTGCTCACTGTATCCTTTTGAGAACACATGGTTCCTCTTCGTTTTTTGATGTGAAATGCAAACTTTTTGATCACATCATTGAACGGAGTGTGTCCAGTCCGAGATGCGTTGATTAAGTCATAATATGGACTTATGGCAGACTTGCAAATCCTTGTGATACAGTTATCACTGGATTTGTGAAACCTAGCGGCTTTCCATAAGATATCTTTCCAACAGATATCAATTTAGGAAAGCGTTTTCACGTCCAATTTGCCATATTCATAATCGAAATAGACTGCATGGCAAGCATGTGCGGATGGATTTCTAGCTACCGGGAAAAGGTATCCCTAGATAGTCAGATGCTTCACGTCTGACTATACTTCTTGCCAACTAGTCTAGCCTTGAATGTCTCACATTCCAATCTGCACCAATCTTTCTCTTGCAAGATCATTTTAACACCATAGAGTACTAAACTCTCTGGGTGATCCCAAAGTCGACTTGGATTTGGTGCCATCAAGCTCGATCCTTGACTTCATTGCCTCAGTCATTTTCGGAGTCGATATCTTGATATCGCCTGCGTTGTAGGTTTTGGGATTCCAGCATGAGCACATATACCTGAGGAACCTTCCTCGTACGCCCTAATAATACGTGCAAGTATCTTTCAGAGACGGAAACTCTTTCGATTACGAGGTGGAGGAGGTAGTGTTCTTATTGGCTCAATCCTGATTTGGTTCCACTTTGTCCTTAGCTCCCTTTCACTTGTGAACTTTCTCATCAGGACTTATTCTGCTTTCGCAATCCACTATGGAATTAAACAATTTTTCAAGAAATATGGCATTGTCGACTCACATATCCATTGTGGTCTTCTAGAATGTAGAAATAGTATTCTAATGACTCTTAGGATATCTATGAATCGAGCTCTAAGGACCTAACTCTATAATTGTCCGCCTTGTTGTCTTTTAACATAAGCTGACAAATCGCCAAATTCTGAGATGACTAGACTTGGTTTTTACCATGCCAACTCATACGGTGTGGTAGGAGGTTTTAGAGGGAAATCCTATTCATAATAGATGAAGTTAATGAGAAGTCCCAAAGGAATCAGGGGGTTGTGAGTCATATGGATCGAGCCTATCCAATAGAGTCCGATTTCTTCCGTTCATGAAACCCCGTTTGAGTTGGAGGTGTTCTGATGGAGTCCATGAGAGACTATGCCACTTTCTTAAGTAGTCTAGGATTCGCGGTAAGTAATTACCGTCCTCCGGATCTGATCGAGAACTTAATGGGTTTTCAGTTTTGTTTTTTCTTCAGTCTAATTCTGTTGAATTTTATCAAAGGCTTCAGATTTATGTGTCGCAGTAAGTACACAGATACCATCATAGATAGTTCCGGTAAAGTAATGAGTAGACAAATGCTCTAGCGCAGATACAAATGGGTCGAACACTCAGTATGATGGCGAAGGAATCTGTGGCCTCTCCGCCATGTTCACACACAAGGGAGTTTAGTCATTTGCTTGAAGAAAGATTCATAGTTGGAGTATGACTCAAAGTCATGGACTATAGCCCATTTTTTCGTAATTGTTTAATCTATCTTTCGCTATATTACTAATCTCAGTTGCCATAGTATCTGTCCATTTGGACATATCCTAGGTGGTTTGGCATTCACGTTTTTGCTCGATATGTTAACAGGTAACATCAATATTGCAACTGATAAAGACATTAAACAAGGAAACCATTTGCAATTTTATTTCCTTTATGAAAGAATGTTATATGTCCTTAAAGAAGGTGATCACATAACGCTATCTTGTGCTCAAGCATGAAACAGAAATAAATTCCTGCTAGCTGCAGGCACATAATAACAGTCTTTAAACTAAGTCTAACCAGTTGTAATCGTAGAGGATATGTTCCCCGGCTACTACAGCAACTCTTGCTCCATTACCGATGCATAGGATCATGTTCATCCTCAGCCTCCTGCTATCCTCAACCCTGCATAGAAGTGCACAGATAGCACTAGAACCAGAGTCAAGCACCACACTGATCAGAAGAAACCGCAAGGTTAGATCTCAATAACGAGCATACCTCCAGAAGGACTTCCTCTTGTTTTTTTCAGGGATGGCCAGGTAAGTAGGACAGTTCCGCTTCCAAGGCATCGCTGTTGCAATGGAACACTTTCTTTGCATCGTGTTTCCTTCGATTCTGCCTTCTTCTTCTTTGATCTTCCACCTTTATCTTTTTCATAACTTCTTTTTCTTTCAAAGACTTTCTTTTGGAAGAAGTCATTCGCATAGCAAGAACTGAGTTTAGAACCTTTCATAGAAAGCTCGAGCGGTAACGCATATTCATCAATGGCAAGGAATTTTGAAGTTTGTGCATGTGGTAATTCATTTGATGAATTGCCCATTGCATCAGTCAAGGATTGCAGAATAAATCGTTCTGCAATCCAGTCAACTTCACAGAGCTTCTCAAAGCTCTTCCAATGTCCTTGATCATTCAAGACAGTGATCTTGGACTGACTGCCATCACGCATCTTATCTTAAAAAGTCATTTCATGCTTGATATTTGGCTGCAGCGACTTGTTCACCAAACATCTCTGTAGGTGATCAACATTTGACGAGCAGTCGATATCTTCATGTTGGCGCTGGAGCTCATCAGACATCGGCCCAATATGTAAGTATTGCTTATTATTCGTTCTTCGTCAATCCATTTTTCACGAGACGCTCTCTGTTAGTGGATGGACGAGCTGGTAAGGTGGGAGGGTCCTGATCCAAAACATGGTTAACTTCTCGGAACCCAAAATAATTTTATAAGTTCCTGAGCAATCTTTATAATTAGGGTCAGTCAGTTATGTGTGTCTATGGATACGTGCCAGTGTACGCAACATTTCCTATAGAGAGTCAAAGATTCTAGTTAGATACTTAATTTTGACTTGACCAATTTGTTTAGGGATTTTATTTTTAAAACAATTAGCTCCCACTATTTTCTCGATCCCTACACTCCCTCTGTAGAGATGCGAAAATCTGGATGATTTCAGTGGTGTGGTCTCACCAACTGACTCATCACCTCACCTAATGTTTATTGGTGATGGGTTAGCCAATGAGTGAAGCAACTCTTATTCAATGATTCTCTAATTCATGGTGCACCCAAACATTGTCTCTAATTCATGATCTCACCGTATCCGAAATATTGATCCACTCCTTAGTTAAGTCCAGACCCACCATTTGCATAGACTGTTCTAATTGGTCTCTACCGTATTCGGAATATTGAGCGCAACCATCACTCCAGCCCATAGCATCCAATGCCTAAAGACATGGTTGCTCTTTCGGATGCAACTGAGCCACTGTATCCAGCTGGAGAACAATCAACCCCGGAAGGCCGCATGCTACAATGGTGGAGACCTCGGACTTTAATCTTTTCTTAGGGAAGAATTGATTCAGGTCTCATTAAACTGATTGTTAGTCATAACAATTATGACAACCTAGTGGCATGGGTTAGCTCGGATTATTGACCACTCTCAAATAGAACTGAGCCAACAGATTATGGCCAGGTAAGTGAGATCGGTGGAAGGATTGCCATTAACTCGCACAGATGCATTCAGGTCAGTAGCTTCCAATTAAAAACCAGTCGTGTTGTGCCAAACTTAACTTAGACACCAAATTGTTGAGTCAGAACCATTGGGTTAGCCTATAATCCAGACTCTAAACCTCTGAGCCTAATTAGGTCTTGCTTGATCATAACTCGGATCTTGACCAGACGAATCCTATTAGGTGGTCAATTTAAGATTGTTGATCCATCTAACAACTCTTGATTCGGTTTGATCAACGCGCTTATACCTAATTGAGCTACCCAAGCCCGAACTTCAGTATTATGATATATTCTTAATCTAAATTCAAATTTTAGACCTAATTAATATTATAAACTTAATTCTTAATTAAGTTGGGTTCATAAAAAATATGCACAATAAATCCTAGGGTTTCAGGATCTAGTTTTGCAGAAAGTAAGTTTTGGTTTCTGATTAAGGACGAACGCAGCACCTACAGTCATAAGAACCCCCATCGGATGGGAAAGGAGAGCCTTTAACCCTTCTTTTCTTATGACCGGACGGCTAAGAGGAAGCCTTAATCAGAACATGTAATACTACAAAAAGTTATAGATCTATATCATATATATCTCATATACAAATTAGATCTAATCATGGCATATTTTTGCATACATCTCATGTATCATAATCATGCCAATGTTTTCTATCTAAATTTCACATATATAATCTAAAAATTAATTTAAATTGATCTAATCAAAATAAAATTAATCTAGATAATTATGTAGAAACTATTCTACAACTAGTCTAGACATGCATCTATCATATCTCATATGATATTTAAAATTAAATAATTTTTATTTTTTTTTATAGATTTATTATAATATTTAATATCAGAAAACAGTAAATAAGATAGATCTAAAATATTGATTCATAGATTAAATCAAGACATGCAAAACATTCTATAGAACTATTCTATTCTAGAACTAGTCATGCATATCTTCATGTTCTTAGATCCAAAATCATTTAATTTTAATTTTTTGATTTTAGATCTGATCACATCTCATGTGACATCTGAAATCACTTTATTTTTAATTAAAATAAATTTAAAATCAGATCTAAATAATTTAGAACCTGGCTCTGATACAGTTGAAGTGAATCCTGATTTCTCGTGTCAGGTCGTTCAGATCTGATCAGATCAAGAGATATATTTTAAAAATTTTTTCTTGATCCAATCAATTTGATATATTTAGATCTGATTCTTATTATTTTAATAAATAAATAAAATAAGATAAATTAAATCAAATTTAATTTACTGATTTGGGTAATCCTATTATCTGTGATGATCCTGATTGCAGCGGAAGGTTCTGGATCTAGCCAGCAAGCCTGGCCTCTACCGGTATCCACTTGGGTTGGATCTGGAGATCCTCTTCTTCTCTATCACGTCTCCAAAATAGATCTGATCGATTTGGAGGATCTTCAAAAACTCTTTTGAGATCTGCAGTGTCCTTTTGCAGCAGCGCAGCCTTCTGCTTTTGATCGCCTTTTCTTGATCTGAATCCACCAACCAAAGTCAAACACTTTTGGACGTGAGAGAGGGGAGAAGAAGCTATGGTGTGGAGGAGGAGGGGAGAGGCAGCCTTGGGGCATGGGGTTCTAATTGAATTGCATTCGTTGGAATCTGAGTTGGCGCGGGGTCTTATTTATAGACTAGCGGATCCAACTCCTCTTCCTCCCAACCAATCACAACCTTTGTGAAATCAGATCTAAATCTGATTGGTTGGAATAGAGACCCTAGATTCCTCCTTAGAGGGGCCTAAGACCAGTCAATGGTTCTTAAGAACCTGATTGAATCCAAAAGGGAGGTGAGTCCTTGTCCAACAAGGACTCCTAGGCGCTCCTACTTCGGCTCACGCCACCCTTGCGTGCGCCCTTCTCCTTGCCAGGTTCTGGCAGGGGGACAGACCCCCACCAGCTCTCCAATAGGTGCGTGACATGTGGTCAAAAGTCAAAGTGTCAATGGTCAAGTTTGACCAGTCAAAGGTTAGACTTTTGCCAAAGTCAAAGAACAAGAAATGGCAGTGACAAAATGGCAGGTAAGTCTTGTAAAATAAGACAACCTTCTCTAAACTTGACAACCCAGTTAGACATATGAAGGCCTCTGATTGAGCCAAACTCCTTTGGCTCAGTCAGGACAACTTATTTGTGATGGTAAAAGAAGAACGTTAGGTTCAATCGAGTGCTAGCACGATTTCCTTGAACCTAATTGAATCTCATTCAGATCAATTGAACTAGATCAGTTCAATTGATGATCACCAGATTCAAACCCTTATTTGTGTGACCCAGTTAGGTTCAGTTCTGTATGGTAATGGGATATGTCATGATCTCTATCATAGACATCATCGAAACTCCTTTCGATGGATCAAAACTCTCTGATTCGAACAGCTAGAATGATCGATCATCTAAATCATTCTAATTGCTTCCAAAATCCACCAGTGACACCTAGCAGTAGTATATGTGGCAACCCATCAGAGCTGAATGCGAACCTCTTGGTGCAGCTACCTGTGTGATTAAGTTCTTCTATCTTGAGCCCGATCAGATTAGGGTTAAGGTAAACTCGTCAAACCCTAGTCTCTGTCATATGATATAATCATTCGATTCGAGTCCAATGTGAAAACCTAAATAGAAACTCTTTCTATTATTTCACTCTGCCATGGCGATGGCTTTGGACTTGATTCTCATGATTATCATAGGGCTCTCCTCTACCACCGAGGTAGATAGATTCCATCTTGATGCAATCCAGTTCCTACAATAAACATGTCATAGCCAACATACACCTCAGGGTTCCATATGGCTAGGAGACCGAGTAATGGTGTAGTCAAACTATAACACCCTCAAGGTGAACTGCGATGCATCTCAGTCAAAGAACAGACACACTACTGCAGCATCGAGTCAGTCATTGACGAGAAGGTAGACTTCTAATGACTACTCGAGGTGGTCACGCTCAGTGCCCTCATTCTCTAACGAGTACCTATATTTTTGCTCCGTTGTTCTCCACACATAGACTCAAGACTCATCTACTAAAGAGAAGCGATCGTACACCAACCTTCCGGATCAATCACCATCCTCGTGATGATCCTATGGTCAGGAGCTGTTTATGAGTTAATAATGATTATTCATGTCTTAAATTTTCAACTCTTGAAAATATGAATTATCATTACCATTAACTCAAAGGATATATCACAGACACTAAATACACAGGTGTGATAGAAAATAACCCATTTTATTGATTATAGTCAAAATTATAATTTTGCCCCTAGAAGTGTATTACAAGTGTCAGCCAATTCTGGCTTCTAGGGCACTTATATCTAACATCCTAAGCATGAAATAAAAATTAAATTTCTGCTAGCTGCAGGCACATAATAATAGTCTTTCAAAACTAAGTCTAAACCAGATGGTAATCGAAGAGGATATGCTTCCACCGCCACTGCAGCAACTCTTGCTCCATTTTCGATGCGTTAGATCATGTTTATCCCTCAGCCTTCTGCTATCTCAAGACCCTGCAGAAAGTGCACAGATAAGCACTAGAACCAGAGTCAAGCATCCAACTGGATGCAGAAGAAACCGTAAGGTTAGACTCAATAACGAGCATACCTTCAGAATGACCTTTCTTCTTGTTCTTCAGGATGGCCAGGTAAGTAGGACAGTTTCGCTTTCAGTGGATATCGCTGTTGCAATGGAAATACTTTTCTTTGTCAGTGGCCTTCTTCTTCGGCTCTGCCTTCTTCTTCTTTCTTTCCACCTTCTACTTTTTCGCAAACTTCTTTTACTTTTTAGAAGACTTTCTTTTGGAAGAAGTTCATTCTATAGCAAGAACTGAGCCTTTAGAACCTTTCATAGAAAGCTCGACGGTGACCAGCATGTTCATTAATTTGGCCAAAGAATTTTGAAGTTTATGCATGTGGTAATTCATAATGAATTGCCCATATGCATCAGTCAAGGATTGCAGAATAACATCGTTCTGCAAATCCAAATCTAACTTCACACCGAGCTTCTTAAGCTCTTCCAAATCCTTGATCATCATCAGACAGTGATCTTGGACTGACTGTCCATCATGCATCTTAGTCTTAAAAAGTCATTTCATGACTTGATACTTGGCTACACGACTTTGTTCAGCAAACAACTCTTGCAGGTGAGCCAACATTTGACGAGCAGTCTTGATATCTTTATGTTGGCGCTGGAGCTCATTCAGACTCGAGACCCAATATGTAATATCTGATCTATATTATCTTCGCTATCCATTTTTC